>PVKV010004485.1:0-20837 GCA_004027835.1 Alouatta palliata
TGCGGCTGGGCGGGTCCCTAACCTCCCCCACAAACCCAGAGGGCTGAAGCTCTGACTCCAGTGGGTTGCGCAGCCAGTGCCACAGTCTGAGAGGACCCTGAATGATCCAGCCCAGTGGAGGAAGGGCACAACCCACCCCTAGAGGGGTGGGACTGGGCTACATGTTTTAACAAAAAACACAGGAAGCCTACGTAGCAACGGGACGGCGTTCTCGACAACCCAGCAGCGCCTACAGGTCAGCAGAAGAGGCGGGCCTAATCTCCCAGCATAAACAAGACACAGGAAGCTTCCCTAGTAACCTGAAGGAGTCCCTAGAAACCCAGTAGCACCCCCATAGGCAGACAAGCGACCTCATCAACAGCTCTCTGACACCACAGCCAGGTAAATCCACAGAGATGGGAAAAAAACAGCGCAAAAAAGGTGAAACCACCAAAGACCAGAACACCTCTTCTCCTTCAAGGGATCACAACTCCTCAACAACACAGGATCACAACTTGACCGAGAAGGAGTGCAAAGAATTGACGGAAACAGGATTCAGAAGGTGGATAACAAACTTCTCAGAGCTAAAGGAACACGTTCTAACTCAATGCAAAGAAACCAAAAACCTTGAAAAAAGGTTAGACGAAATGCTAACTAGAATAACCCGCTTAGAGAAGAACATAAACGACTTGATGGAGTTGAAGAACACAGCACGAGAACTACGTGAAGCAAACACAAGTTTTAATAGCTGAATTGATCAAGCAGAAGAAAGGATATCAGAGACTGAAGATCAACTCAATGAAATAAAAAAAGTAGGCAATACAAGAGGAAAAAGAGTGAAAAGAAACAAACAAAGCCTCCAAGAAATATGGGATTATGTGAAAAAACCTAATGTACGCTTCATTGGTGTACCTGAATATGATGAGGAGAATGAATCCAAGCTGGAAAACACACTCCAGGATATTATCCAGGAGAACTTCTCAAGCCTAGCAAGGCAGTACAAATTTCAAATTCAAGAAATATAGAGAATTCCACAAAGATATTCCTCAAGAAGAGCAACCCCAAAGCACATAATTGTCAGATTCACCAGGTTCGAAATGAAGGAAAAAATGCTAAGGGCAGCCAGAGAGGAAGGTCAGGTAACCCACAGAGGGAAGCCAATCAGACTCACAGCAGATCTCTCGGCAGAAACTCTACAAGCCAGAAGAGAGTGGGGGCCAATATTCAACATCCTTAAAGAAAAGACCTTTCAACCCAGAATCTCATATCCAGCCAAATTAAGCTTCATAAGTGAAGGAGAAATAAAATCCTTTACAGACAAGCAATTATTGAGAGATTTTGTCACTACCAGACCTGCCCTACAAGAGCTCCTGAAAGAAACACTAAGCATGGAAAGGAACAAGTACCAGTCACTGCCAAAGCAAACCAGTTGGCAAAGACCCAAAATGCAATGAAGAAAATGAATCAACAAGTGAGAAAGAAAAACAGTCAGTAACAAAATGGCAGGATCAAATTCACACATAACAATAGTAACATTGAATGTAAGTGGCCTAAACACCCCAATCAAAAGACACAGACGGGCAAAAACAATTTTGCAATTTACCAATCTGACAAAGGGCTAATATCCAGCACCTACAAAGAACTAAAACAGATATACAAGAAAAAAACAAACAACCCCATTCAAAAGTGCGCAAAGGATATGAACAGACGCTTTTCAAAAGAGGACTTGTATGAGGCCAACAAACATATGAAAAAATGCTCATCATCACTGGTCATTAGAGAAACGCAAATCAAAACCACACTGAGATATCATCTCATGCCAGTTACAATGGCGATCATTAAAAAATCTGGAGACAACAGATGCTGGAGAGGATGTGGAGAAATAGGAACACTCTTACACAGTTGGTGGAAGTGTAAATTAGTTCAACCATTGTGGAAGACAGCGTGGCGATTTCTCAAGGATCTAGAAATAGAAATTCCATTTGACCCAGCCATCCCACTATTGGGTATATACCCAAAGAACCTTAAATCTTTCTACTATAAAGACACATGCACATGTATGTTCATTGCAGCCTTGTGTACAACAGCAAAGACCTGGAACCAACCCCAATGCCCTTCAATGATAGACTGACAAAGAAAATGTGGTACATATACACCATGGAATACTACGCAGCCAAAAAGAACGATGAGTTCGTGTCCTTTGTAGGGACTTGGATGAATCTGGAAACCATCAATCTCAGCAAACTGACCCAAGAACAGAAAGCCAAGCACCATATGTTCTCACTCATAAGTGGGTGTTGAACAATGAGAACACATGGACTCAGGGAGAGGAGCATCACATACAGGGGACAGTTGGGGGGAGTAGGGGAGAGACAATGGGGGGTGGGGAGGGAGGAGAGGGTGGGGAGGGATAACATGGGGAGAAATGCCAGATACAGTATGCACCTAAAGTAAAATAAATAAATTATTTTTTAAAAATGTAAAAAAATCAATTTTCTGGAGAATGTGTAATACACACATTTTGCCATAGTTTTTTCATATATATATATAGATAGATAGATAGATAGATAGATATTTTATCACGAAGCAACCGAGAAAAGATGATCTTTATTATGTTTGATGTATACTTTTTCTCATAGGTGCTCCGCTGCTGTGTTTTCTTCCTTCACATATTCTGCCCAGCACCAAGTACCATGTCTTGCATATCGTAGACACAGAGAAATAATAGTAGCTGAACTGTACCATGCTAAATCAGATATTAAAAATTGTTCTTTATTTGTGAACAGAAATAGTTTCTTATCCTCTAGGTAATAATGACAACAAAAATTCAAAGAAGTTTCTTTCTTTGCGGTTGCAAGTGACAGAAACTGAGTGAAACAGGGTGCCAAAATAGAAAGCTATCTAATAGTGATCACTAAGTAGAAGTGACACTTTACATGATTTCTGGGTCTGACTCATTGCTTTTGGGAAACTGGAAACTTTATTTAAAAGTCTGATCTTTATAGCACGACAAAAATTCCTTGGGAAATACGTAACAAAAAGTCTTAGAGATAACTATGGCACTGGGAGAAGAGAGAAAGATTTACTGGAGTGGGAAACCAGGAGTGCAGAATCAGAGATGGTGGTTGGCTGTAGACGGACAAGCAAAGTCTCGTGGGGAAAACATCTGTCTGTGTTCTGCTAATAGAACGGATAGTTTTAGAGAAGTATAACTGAGTCTATAAAAGTAAATACAACTGACGTTAGAGACTTATTATAATTTCCTGATCTTCGGGAAATTATTTAACTGCTTAGTTTCTTTATGTATAAATTGGGGATAAATATCTACTTAGTTAATTATGAGGATTAGATGAGCAAATTCATGCAAACCATCTAGCTGTTCTAGCATATAGTAAGTGCTCATCAATGTTAGATATTGTTATTACCTGTTCTGTAAATGGGAATGGGGAAATTGTCCTTTTGAGTAGATTCTTAGCCAGACTGTGGAATGGTCTATTTCTTTCTTTTTTTTTTTTTTTTTTTTTAGCCTGTTTCCCAGGCTGGAGTGCAGTGGTGCAATCTTGGCTCACTGCAACCTCTGCCTTTTGGGTTCAAATGATTCTCCTGCCTTAGCCTCTCGAGTAGCTGGGACTACAGGTACACACCACCACACCTGGCTAGTAGAGACAGGGTTTCACCATGTTGGTCAGATGCTCTCGATCTCCTGACCTCGCGCTGCCCACCTCAGCCTCCCTAAGTGCTGGGATTACAGGGGTGAGCCACAGCACCCGGCCAGGAATGGTCTATTTCTAATCAGCATTCCAACTATCAATAGGGAAGGCAGTTGACCAAACACTGCCTTGGGACAGCAAAAGATGAATGATTGCCTTTCTGAAGGGATATCAGATCCTCCTCCTGTTGATGCCACTGAAACACAACAAAGCATGCCAAGCGGGCCTCCGATGCTGCCCATAAAAGCAGAGCTATGTAGTGATAGGTTGGAGATGAGTATGATAAAGCACCATGAGAAAGAGTCATTAGGACCTCTAAAATGAATCCTGAGGCTTCCCAGGACACTACGCAGACCATCCCTAGGCTATCTAGTTCTTAAAAGGTAACACCAACATCTGTTCTACCTCTGTAGCGTGGCAGTGAACAAGCACATAGAAGTGCTAACGAGCAGCTAAAGCTACAACTAGCTTATCCATTTCCATCTCTATTCATGCTAATACAGGTTGACAGACTGGAATGCCAACCAGTGTGTGGACAGTAAGGAACATGCTTTAAGGAGGGGATTGGCTTGGGTCTGCTGGGTTGTGCTATGCCCGGAAGGGACGCCTATAAGAATACATGAGAACAGAGGTTCCAGGGCTGCCAAACGGGGGTCATTCATTACCAATGGAACTTGGGGATTACCAACTGGGTATTAGAGCTGGATGGTGCCGAGCATAAGCAGAAATGTAGAAGGAGGAGGAGGGTACACAATGGAGACATCTGATACTGAGAAGAGGTAAGAGCTGAGGCCACAAATACTGATATTCCCCACCTGAGGTCAGGAGTTCAAAACCAGCCTGGTCAATATGGCGAAACCCTATTTCTACCAAAAATACAAAAATTAGCTGGCCGTGGCTGTGTGCGCCTGTAATCCCAGCTACTCAGGAGGCTGAGGCATGACAATTGCTTGAACCTGGGAGGTGGAGGTTGCAGTGAGCCAAAATCACACCACTGCACTCTAACCTGGGCAACACAGCAAGACTCCGCCTCAAAAAACAAAGAAACAAAATTGATATTGCAGCACCTACCTGGGAAAAGGCATGTTCTAAAAGAACAATGTCAAATTGGGCAGAGATGGGCTGACCGTCAGAGGTTTCCAAGCAGTGCCTGTCAAATTCTGGATACTATACAAGAGGGCTAGAGGATAAAGGGACATTTCTTCTCCCCAGAGACTCTGCTAAAATTTGCCCCCACACTGAGCACTTGCTCATTCAGGCACTTTCCACTTGGTAAATGAATGGGAGGCATCAGACCCTTTCAGCTTCGCCTGGACTGATATCTGGCATGTATCATTTCCTTCTTCCCTCAATTTTCCATTGTCAAATCATCCATTAAATTGGATTGAGTCTGCCTAAGCCAGCCTGTGTTGGAGTGCTCAGGGGAGATTACTTTGAAGGGAACAAGACCTTGGCTGTCAGGCAGGTTAGCACAAGCTCTCACTGCTCGGCTTCTCACCTCGCAGAGGTCCGGTGACATCTCAGAGGGCTCCAGCCACCTAGCATGCTTTCTCCTCTCAACACCTTTCTTTCCCTGGCTCAAAAACTGTGATTACCCTCTGTTCTAGCCTCAAGACCTCTTTTGTTTTCTTTTTTAAAGGAGAGGTCGATAGGACAGAGGACAAGTAGAGAGCAGAAAATGTGAGCTATCCTTTGACGTTTTATGTTCAAGTCTTACTATGTAAACTTCTGAGATAATCTTCCCAACAGGTGTTAGATAATTTGGGGAAGAATTTTAACTGTGAGACTTCAACTAGGGTTCTGTCAAAAATCATTTGTTTAAAAATTAGAAAAGGAAAGAGGCTTCAGAGAAAGACGAATTAGTTCCCTGCTTTTAGAGAGAGACAACTGAAATACATTTTTCTTTTACTGATCACTTTCCAGGGGAAGGTGTCTCCTCACCCAGGGCATGATGGCAGCATTGTGGTCAGTAAGCATGAAAGGCATGCCAACTTCAGTGAAATAGAAAGCTGGCAGTTTTCATGATCTGTCCTTGATCACACTCCATGTGAGAGACAGAGCTGCTGCACTTCAAACAAGAGCCCATACCATTAGGAACTGAGAGTTGGAAGGGATTGGTAGGAAGGCTTAGAGCAAATAGACACAAACTAAATGCATGTATCCCAGGGTCCTCGTCCTGCTTTGGGTCTAGGAAAACTTTGTTTGTAAATTCATCTAGAGTATTTTTTTTTAAATATTAATGTTGTAGTTTAATGAGGTTGAAGAGGTGATAGTCTCCTGCCTTAAATCCAAACTTAAAATTCATAGAATTCACAAATTACCCTATACTTTCATACATTTGCTATGCCTTCAAAAACTAGTTTCTGTAACTCCCTATGCAAATGAAATCTTAATAATGTTTTGAACATGTCTGAGGGGTGCTTGGTCGTAGCTGCCCCAATCTTCTCCCTTTTCTCAGCCTTACTTTCTTTGTTCAGACTATCCTGATCACTTGCTCAGTTATTGACGTGATCTCTTAATCGGCATCTCTACTAACAGTTTCGCCCCTCCAAACCACCCTCTATCATGCTTAAAAAATGCAATTTTTCTCCAAAACAAAGTCAATAATTCATTTTTCTGTTAAAAATCTTTGAATTCCTTCTCATTGCTCATTGTCTATTGTGCTAGAGTTCCTTTGAATGAACACAAGCCAGCTCAGGGATTCCATGAAAAGTTACCATGAGCTGCTCTACTCCACCTCACAAATCCTTCCTTGGTGTTTCCTTACATCTGCTCTTTGGATTCCCTGCTTTGATTTCCTGCTTGGCCCTCACTCTCTCGTTGCTTGGATTAAAATTTCAGTTTTAGATACATTAGCCTGGCTTCATTGTTGGCCTCCCTCCCTCCAGACATAACTTCCTGTGTTCCAACTAGTTTCATGCACTACAAAGTTGCATACATTCATTTGTTCATCCATCCGCCTGTTCATTCAATTAAAAAAACAGTGTCAAGCACTATATTAAACATTAAGAATGTTAAATGATACACCTTGCTCAACTCAAAGCATATACTTATACTGTGGTAGATGAAGACAAATCTTATGGTATCAAAGGACATTCTCAGAGGAAATGATATCTAAGGTGACAACTCAAGGATAAGCAAAAGGTAGGCAAGAGAAGAAGAGGAAAGAGTGTTTCATAGTGTAGCAAGGTCTTGCAGAAGAACTTTCCAAGGGTAGAAACTGTATCGGAGTGAATAAATGGCAAGAGATGAGACTGAATAGCTAAGCATCATTCACATTATGAAGGGCCTTACATACTGTGAAGGGATAGGACTTTATTCTGAGGCTAAGAGAGTCATTGAGGCTTTCAAGAGGGGGAGACATTAATTCAGTTGAATTGTACGAGGATTACTCTAGCTTTGTGTATAGATTAATTTGGGGTGGGTAAGACTGAAACCGGGGATAACAGATGAGTGCAAAACACTGTGGTGAGCATTACCAGTAGCCTAGGCCAGTATAGTAGTAATCTTGGTGGAAATGATTGCACGGATGTGACATATTTAGGAGACAAAAGTAAAAGGATTTGGTGAGTGATAAGAAACAGAGAGTAAAAGTAATAGTAAACAAATTATAATGACTAGTATTTCTTGAGTACTTAGATGTACAAATAACTATTTACCTGCTTTACATACATGATTTCATTTCATCCTCCCGCAATTTTGGGGTAGATACTATTGTTATCCCATTTTCAGGTGAATGATCTCAGGCACAGCGGAATTACATGGCGGAATTACATGACTTGACCAAGGTCATGCAGCCAAAAGGGAGAACTAGGATGCAAACTGAGGTAGTTTGCCATCAGAGCTGGCATTACATTATTTTATTTTTATAGATTCAGAGGATACATATGAAGGTTTGTTACACGGATATATTTCATAATGGTTTGGATTTGTAGTGTTTCCATCAACTGAATAGTGAACATTGAGCTCAATAGGTAAATATTTCACCCTTACCTTCCTCCCACCCTCCGTGCTTTTGGAGTCCCCAGTGTCCATTATTTCCCTCCGTGTGTCCATGTGTACTCATTGTTTAGCTCCCATTTACACGTGAGAACACATGGTATTTGATTTTTCTGTTTCTGAGTTATTTCACTTGGGATAGTGGCCTTCAGCTCCATTCATGTTGCTGCAAAAGATATTATTTTATTCTTTTTTATGTTTGAGTGGTATTCCATAATGTATATGTACTGCATTCTTTTTTTAACCAGTCATCCATTGATGGATTTGCTATTGTGTATAGTGCTGCCATAAACATACAACAGCAGTACAATTTCTTTTCCTTTGGGTAGATACTCAGTAATAGGATTGCTAGGTCAAATGGTAGTTCTATTTTTAGTTTATTGCAAAATCTCCATACTGTTTTTATAGAGATTGTGGTAATTTACATTCTAACCAACAGTGTCTGAGCATTCTCCTTTCTCTGTATCTTTGCTAACATCTGTGTTTTTACTTTTTACTAATAGTCATACTGACTGGTGTAAAATGGTAATTCATCTGGTTTTAATTTGCATTTCTCTGATGCCTGGTAATGTTGAGCATTTTATCCACATGTTTGTTGGCTGCTTGCATGTCTTCTTTTGAGAAATGTCTGTTCATGTTCTTTGCCCACTTTTTAATAGGGTCACTTGTTTTTCTCTTGTTGAGTTGTGTTCCTAGGTATAAAAATACCTAGGAATACATTTAACCAAGGAAGTGAAAGATCTCTACAAGAAGAACTACAAAACACTGACAAAAGAAATTGTAGATGACACAAATAGGAAAACATCCCATGCTCACAGATTGGAAGAGTCAGTATTGTTAAAATGATTATACTGCCCAAAGCAGTATCATTTCTATATATTTCTATAATTCAATGCAATTTCTATTAAACAACCAACATCATTTTACATAGAATTAGAAAAAACAATTTTAAAATTCATATGGAACCAAAAAAGAGCCTGAATAGCCAAAGCAATCCTAAGCAAAACCAAACAAACAAACAAAAAAACAAGGCTGGAGGCATCGTACTACCTGACTTCAAATTCTACAACAAGGTTATAGTAAGTAATCAAAGCAGTACGATACTGGTATAAAAACAGACACATAGATCAATGGAACATAATACAGAACCAAGAAATAAAAGCAACTTACCAAAAACCAACTAATCTTTGACAAACAGTCAACAAAAACACATAATGGAGGAAAACACCCTACTCAATATAGAGTGCTGGAAAAATTGGGTAGCCACAGGCAGAAGAATGAAACTAGACCTCTATCTCTCATCATATACAAAAATTAACTCAAGATGGATTAAAGACTTAAATATAACAACTGAACTTGTAAAAACCCTAGAAGAAAGCCTAGGGTAAACGCTTCTGGACATTGGCCTAAGCAAAGAATTTGTGACTAAGACCTAAAAAGCAATTGCAAACAAAAAAACAAACACCACCACGAACAACAACAAAAAACCCCAAAATAGACAAATATGACCTAAGCAAACTAAAGAGCTTCTGAGCAGCAAAAGAAACTATCAACACAGTAAACAGAAAACCTACAAAACAGGAGAAAATGTTTGCAAACTATACATCCACCAAAGGACTAACATCCAGAAACTGCATTCTTGGCCACCATTCTAGACTGCCTTAGAAAGATTAGCCATACCCACTCTCAACTCTAGGACAGGCTGGCCCATCTCTCTTTCATTACATACTAAGTGCCAAAGAATAGGAAATTTATAAATTTGTCTGGAACATCATTTCTCAGGGGGACCATGGTGAGTGCTTCTTGGCAAGGCTCTAGACATACCAAGTTTCAAATTATTCATAGAAGAGGCCATCTGCTTTGCAATCTATCAGGTTATGCTGGAATTAGTAATGGTTTGGTTTCCAGAAACAGACCTTAGGCGGATGGATACTCCATTTACCATGAGGAGATTACCATACCTTGCATGCCTGTATCAAAAATTGTCTCATGTACCCCATAAATATATACACCTATGTACCCATAGAAATAAAAAGTTTAAAATTAAGCAAAGCAAAACAATCAAATAAACAAAAAGAAACAGATATTAATTCACACTACCTCAAGTAATAGCCTAAATTCAAGGGACTCAATTACCAGGAACAGAGCTGAGCCTAGACTAGGAACTGGAAAATCAAAAACAACTTTGGCTTCTCTCAGTCTCCATGGACCTTTGTCTCTCCTTGTAACATCAAGTTACTGGGTTCTCATGCTTCTTTCCCTGAATGTATTATCTCTGCTTCTCTCAGTGTGTTCATGGCTGAAGGTGACTTCCTGCTCTAAATCTATATGACCAAGGATGACAGGCTCTACCTCCCCAATCTCTGTACTTTTTAGAACAAATTCTAAAGAAAAGTAGCCTGTTGGTTCACCTTGAATCATATATTAGCTCTCATCTCAGCTGTGATACAAGCAAGACCACACAGAATCACCATTTCCGAAGGAGATGAGGGTGAAGATAGATTCGTTTAGAAGGAAGTGTGGGCAAGAAGGGAAAGACAGTGTTTGTTAGGTTAGTCTTAAATATTTCACTCTTTTGTGCTTTGTAGGCAGAAGCGTGTTGTTGGATGTGCTGCTGCGGCCACATCTCTTCTTTATCTGTATTGTTTCTCATGCAAAGCTCCCACTCATGATTCTAAAGAGTTCCATGTCTGACTTCTGACACACACTGTATTATGTCATCTGACATAGCTGCCCTCTCCTATCTCTATAGTCACTGGTTTAATTCCATCCCTTGTTTCTAACTGTATTACCATGAGAGCTCCATGACTGATCTCCCTGCCTTCAATTTCTCTTGACTCTAGTTCTTTCTGTCCTTCCTTCATATTGCTACCAAAGTGGTGTTTTTAGGACACCAATCAAATTATGTCATTTTTTTTTCCATTTTAAAAATAGTTTTTACAGAGGTCTAAGAGAATATGGCAAAAGAGGCCAAGAGCCAGTTGCATGTGACTATTTTTTTTTTTTTTTTGAGATGGAGTTTCACTCTTGTTGCCCAGGCTGGAGTGCAGTGGCACCATCTTGGTTCACTGCAGCCTTTGCCTTCTGGTTTTAAGCAATTCGCCTGCCTCAGCCTCCCGAGTAGCTGGGATTAGAGGCACCCGCCACTACACCTGGCTAACTTTTGTATTTTCATTAGAGATGGGTGGGGTTTCACCATGTTGGCCAGGCTGGTTTCGAACTTCTGACCTGAGGTGATCCGCCCGCCTTGGCCTCGCAAACTGCTGGGATTACAGGCGTGAGCCACTGTGCCTGGCCTTTATGTGATTATTAAGCATTGCATGCCTGTATCCAAGTACCTCATGTACCCTGTAAATATATATACCTATATATCCACAAAAATAAAAAGTAAACAATTAAACAAAATTTACTTATTCTCTTCCATACTTTCCTAATTATGCTACTTGCATTCCTTCTTGTGTGTATTCTCTTACCACTCTGTACATATAAACAATGTGCACTTTTTTTGTTTTTGAGATGGGATCTTGCTATATCATCCAGAGTGGAGTACAGTGACGTGATCATGGCTCACTGCAGTATTGACCTCCTGGTCTCAAGCAATCCTCCCACCTCAGCCCACGTAGCTGAGATTACAGGTGCACACCACCACACTTGGCTCTTATTTTTTTGTGGAGATGGCATCTCACTATGTTGACCAGGCTTGTCTTAAACTTTTGGCCTCAAGTGATCCTCCCTCCTCAGCCTCAGAAAGCATTGGGATTAAAGGTGTGAGCCACTGCACCCCACCCATATATACACTTTTAAATAGCACAATTTCCTCCTGATTTTCTCTTCATCTGGAAAACTGCTGCATAATCTCAAAATCTAATTCTTTTTGACTTTCTTAGAAAAATGTCCTTGTTAGTTTCTCCTTAACACTAATACCCCTACCTTTGCCCCACCCTAGCCTAAGTTAGGTCTAGAAAACTTTTACAAAGATACCCTCACCAACATTGAATGGGATTTTCCATCTTGCTACGCCAGTGACAGCATTAAATAATTTTTAAAAATCTCCCTCTATTGGATGAACTAATGAATGTATCACTGTTAATAGATACATGTTAAGGTTTTAAATGACCTTGGCATTATCTAATTCAACTCTCTCAGTTTATAAGTCAGAAGGCCCAGAAAGGTTATATATTATTATGGATACACAGAGAGCAATACTGGAACCAAAACTACTTTTATTTTTCTCCTAGCTCATCGTCATTTTCACTAACAACAAAGCTGGCTCAAATGCCTCCTTACCTGTAAACTCTTCACTAGTCTCCCTCCCACCAACCGGGCTCTGTCATTGTGACTACAGCTCTTCCTCTTATTGGCACTGGCATTGAATTTCAGAATGGGGAGGCTAGTGCTCTGGTTGAAACATCTCCATGAGATTTCAAGCTTTAATGACAGACATCCTGTACTCAGTGTCTTTGTATTTCCTTCAATGCCTAGCACAGCGACAAGTATATGGCAGGTATCCATAAAAGTTGGCTGAATAGTCAAAGATTATTGACAATTGGGAGTATGTGTTGGTGTTCAATACATCTGTAGACATGTAATAAATCAATGTGTATGCTTGTGTGTGATCAGTGCAATTTCAGTGATCTCCCTTGATTTGGAATTCAAGTGCCATGTGTTCTTTAGGCAGGCACTACTATCAGTCCCCAAAACTTGGATTTTTGAAATCTTTGGAAAGCTAGTGCTATTTATTACTGTTAGTATCATTCAAGCATATTTTTACTATTATGGTCTTTAGACATTTATAGGGTACTTTTTATAATATACTGTATTATCATGCTTTGATTTAGTCAAGCACAGACTCAGTTTGGGAAAACCCCATTTCTAACACAAATCCTATCACCAAATTATTTCAAAAGGTATCATTAAGAATTAATATGTCCATGTTTTCATTGTTTCACAATGAAAGAAATGCTAGGAATGCTAAGCAAATGTTTAGTTTTTATTTTACTGGTGAGTGATTTAAAATGATTTGGTTTTGTTAGTGTCAGAACTCAACAGCGCGTTTGTTAAGGGTGAATTTGGAGTTTCACAAGTCAAGAAAAAAAACCCACAAATTTTGACAAAAAAAAACTTTAAAACATTATTTTCCTGGTCATTTATAAGTCTTTCTTCACGCATTCATTCCTTCTCTTAAAAGAGGAAACCTGGTAAGAGAACACATCCAACAGCTAAATAATCCAGTGTGTGCACCTTCAGGGCCTTGTGTGTGTAATTGAGCAGCCTGCCGTGGTAAAGCGGCTCCTTCAGAACATACTGCAAAAACGTGAAGCTTCTTTATTGCATTACATAGATCCAGATAGTGTAGAAAGCTCTTTAAAGTAGTTCTCTCCTTAAATCCCATTTTCCTCTCTTGGTAGCAGAAATTGTGTTCATAACACTGGTTAAAACATCTGATATTCAGTGGGAAATTTCCCCCTAATTCGGGGTTTCTTGTCATCAAGATTGGCAGCCTGCATGGGTCTCTTTCAGCCTTAGGGCATTTGGAATGTTCTTAACCATAACTGAGCGAAACAGGCCAGAAAAGTTCTGGGTCTGAACAATGACCCTTGTCCGGACCTTAGTCACCAAGACATTCCCCACTCAGCTAGCCTTAGAGGGATGGGATTTCAAAGCTACCATGGCCACAACAAAGCATGATTTGTGATCATTTTCTTCTCTGCAAATGCCAGATGACTCAGCCATTTTTTTCTCAGTGCCTTTAGAATCACACAAAGCTTCCTAAATTCACTCACTCTAAAATCGTAATAGGTAACATTTATTGAGTGTTGACTATGTGTACTGTGCCCAACATTTTACATAGATTATCATCCTTGATCTTCACAACAATCCTTATTTTAAATAAGAAGTTTCATGAGGTATAATTACATATCACAAGACTCACCGTTTTAAAGCGTAGAATTCAATGGTTTCTACTCACAGAGTTCTGCAACCATCACCACAATGCAATTTTATTTTTTTAGTTTAATGATTATCTTGCATTATTATTTAAATTGCAATATGCAAGTTATAGCTTTTCCTTTTAAAAATTAATTAATTAACTAGTTTTCTATTGCTATTTAATAGCTGTACATATTTTTTTGTGGTACATGCAATAATTTGATACGTTCATATAATTGAATTAGGGTAATTGGGATATCCATCCCATTAAATATTTAGCTTTTCTTTGTGCTAGAAACATTTAACTTATTCTCTTCTAGCTCTTTTGAAGTGTATAATAGATTAGGGTTAACTATAGTGACCTTACTGATCTATTGAACATCAAGTCTTATTTCTTCTATCTAACTGTATATTTATTTGTACCTATTAATCAATCCCTCTTTATTCTCTCCTACCCCACCCTTCCTGGCTTCTGGTAGCCACAAATACACTCTCTGTCTTCAGGAGATCCACCTTTTCAGTTCCCGAATGAGTGAGTACATGCAATATTTGATTACACATGCAATATTTTTCTTTCTGTGCTTGGGTTATTTCTCTTAACATAATGGTCTCAATTTCTGTTGTGAGTTATTTGAGAAATTTCCAAACTTCTTTCCACAGAGGCTGAACAAATTTACATTCCCACCAACAGTGTATAAGCCTTCTCTTTTCTCTAAAGCCTTGCCAACATCTGTTGTTTTTTGACTTTTTAATAGTAGCCATTCAGACTTGGGTTAGATGGTATCTCGTTGTGGTTTTGATTTGTACTTCTCTGATGATTAATAGCATAGTGCTTGTATACAAATAGACACATAGACCATTGGAACCCACTAGAAAGATCAGAAATAAAGCTACATACCTACAACCATCTGATCTTCAACAAGGCTGAAAAACATAAGCAACAGAGAAAGGATTCCCTATTCAATGAATGGTGCTGGGATAACTGGAAACCCATGTGCAGAAGAATGAAACTAGATCCTATTCTTTTACTACCTACAAAAATTAACTCAAGATGAATGAAAGATTTAAATGTAAGATCTCAAACTATAAAAATCTTAAAGGAAAATTTAGGAAATGCCCGTCCCAACATCAGCCTTGGCAAAGAATTTATGACCAAGTCCCAAAAAGCAATTTCAAGAAAGCCAAACATTAACAAGTGGGACCTGATTAACTAAAGAGCTTATGCACAGCAAAAGAAACCATCGATAGAGTAAACAGACAACCTACAGAATGGGAGAAAATATTCACAAACTATCCATCTGCAAGGATCTAATATCGAGAATATATAAGGAACTTAAATGAAAAAGAAAAAAAAACCAAATAACCCCAGTAAGAAGTGGGCAAAGACATAAATAGACACTTCTAAGAGACGACATAGAAGCAGCCCACAAACATGTGAAAACATGCTTATCTGTGTCTTTTAATTGGAGAATTTAGTTCATTTACCTTCAGTGTCATTATTGATAAGTAAGGACTTAGTATGCCATTTTTCTTTTATTGTTTTCTGGTTGTTTTATAACTCCTCTGTTCCTTTCTTACCATCATCCCTTGTGGCTAATTTTCTTAGTGGTAGTATGTCTTAATTTGTTGCTTTTTATTTTTAGTGTATCCATTACAGGTTTTTGCATTGTAATTACCATAGGCTTACATAAAACATCTTATAATAAATTATTTAAAGAGATAACAAAAAAGAGGAAAATCAAAGAAAGAAAAAAGTCAAAACAAAACAACCATATACGTTAATTCATCTTCCCCACATTTTGACTTGTGGTTGTCTCAATTTACATATTTGTAGACTGCCTATCTCTAGACAGGTTGCTGTCTGGTGATAATCTCTGTGTTGTATATACATGGTTTTTGGTTTTCTGTGATAGGGAATGAAGCCAGCTGTGTCTGTGCTACCATTTTAGAACCAGAAATCTCCTAATTTAGAATGCTTTCATCACCCTTAAAAGAAACCCCAAGCCCATTAGCTGTCACTCCCATTCTCCTTTTCCCCAGCTATGACAACCACTAACCTTTCTGTTCCCATACATTTTTTCATTCCAGTCATTTTATATAAAAAGAATCATATAATACGTGACCTTTTGTGACTGGCTTCTTTCACTTCACATAGAGTTTTAAAGGTTTTTTTTTTTAATTTTGTAACATAAATCATACTTATTTTTTATATGGCTCCTCAGTAGCTTCTCAAGAAGCCAAATCCCATAGTCTAACGTATAGTATTTCATCCAACTTTAAGAGCAGAGAACAATTCAATGAAGGCAAGTAGTCAAGTAAGAGAGAGAGAGAAGGCAGTCAATAAAATCTGAGAGACCAAAAAAGTTTGTGTTCAAACCACAGAGAGATTAAAATGGCTTAATTAAATGTTTATTTTTAAACGGAAGATGTTTTACATGTTCAGTATAAAAAATGTAGAATATATAAAGAAGCAAAAAGAAAAAAAGTTAAATGACCTATATATCTTCTTTTCTCCTGTAACTCATTTCACTTTTTTTTTTACAGTTTACAGTAGTCCCCTCCTTATCCACAATTTTGCTTTCTAAGGTTTCAGTTACCTCTGGAAAACTGTGGCCTGAAAATAGGTGAGCACGGTACAATAAGATATTAAGAGAGGGAGAGGGAGAGAGAGAGCCTTCACATCACTTTTATTACAGTATATTTTATTGTGCCTAATTTATAAATTAAACTTTATAATGGGTACATATGTATAGAAAAAAACGTAGTATATATAGGATTTGCTACTATTTAAGGTTTTAGGCATTCATTGGGGGTCTTGGAGCATACTTCTGGTGGATAAGGGGGACAACTGTATTTTCTTCAGTGTGTACATATATCTTTTTACAATATATACACATTTATTACTTACAATGACATTATGCTATACCCAATTTAAATTTTTTCTATTTTACTAACTATATCATAAAGTTCTTAATGTTAATTCAGTATTATTCTACGACTTAATTTTTACCAGCAAGATGGTACTATAAGAATGTGCCATATTTTTTTGACAAATCTTCCATTTCACGGTACATATATAGTGGTGTGGTGAACATTCTCATCGCTCTATTTATAAAGACCTCAGAAACCTAGGTTTTCAGCTAAATTTTCTGGAAATGAGTTCGTGCTATACAGCATGACAACTTTTAATTCTTTTAATGCCTGTTGCCAGATTATATTCTAGAAAAATGTTGCTAATTAATGCTCCAAATAACAATTAATAAGAGGGCTTATTTTTATTCAAGAATCCTAAATATTATTACTACAAAGTCTTTTCTAAGTTGGTTGATAAAAAGCAGTATCTTAGTGTAATTTTAAAGTTGCATTTATTTATTACTAGTGAGGATGAGTATTTTATATACATTTCTAGACAATTAGTTATTCTTTTGTGAATTGCCTGTTTGTGTTCTTTGTAATAATTTTAATATGAAGATTATCGGTTCTTTGAGGGCAGAAATACACCTCATTTCTACTGGAGTCCATTTTCATCAGTGTTGTACCCTGGATCTAGCCCATGCTGGAACCTGAAAGTATCTGTATAATAAATTAATGAATGATATACCACTATTATATTTTTACTGGTTTTTAATAGAAGGGAATCAAATTAATTTTACATATATTTATTTGGTAAACAAAAAATGCCATTTTCTCCACAAAAAAAGTTTTTCTCTGAAGAAAATTCAACTTCTTTTCAACAATAACACCATTTATAGACTGAATGGATAAATACAAGATTGGACAGATTTGGCTATTTTCATGTATTTTTTTCTTTTTTCTCAGCAACTATCAGATTTTTCTATTCTTACTAGCTATTTTGGAATACTAAGACACAAACAGGGATTTGTTACCTCATTTCATTATAGAAAACGAAAGCACCAAAATAAAACATCTCAAATACTCATCATTTCTGAGAATATTCTACAAATTTGTGCTTTTGCTGGATTGCATTCCACACCTGAGACAATACTCAAACTTTTTTGAGCTTAATTGTACTTAAACTGACTTGCTTTTTAAAAAAGAGTATTTTGTTTTCAGCAGAACTTCTATTTTCATTGAACCTAGAGATATGAAAGTGACATAGATGTGGTGTCCTTCACACCATTGCACTTGCTTATGTATGAGTAGGTGTATGTGTACACACATACATACATTTCTTTTGAACAAATTATTTTTCTTGTTAACTTTTCTCAAGAATTCTGTTATGAAGAGAAAGTAGAAACCATTATTTCTTGAGGCAGCTCCTAGTGTCACACATACATAGTCTCTGATTTGTATTGTATAAAAAACCCTTGTTTACCCTGCATCCCACTTCAGTTTCTGCTCCAACTTTGCTCCCTTTTAAAGAAAACTAATCATGTATCAAACTTACTTCCCATTTTCTCCCGAAACTATTCCCAGTGGGCTTTGCTTTTGGCATTGCTGTAGAAGCAGTTTTTCTCGATCTCCTCTTTCTTCCTTTCCAGAGCAAGTGTGGAGCTTGTCACACTTCTCCAGTGTTCTGCTACTTCTCCTGGGACTCCCCAGAGTTGGGAATAGGCAGAATTAGCAGGCCAGGTCACATTGGTCAGGCACATTTGAACCCACTCACCGAAAATTCATGATCAGCCTGGCTAACATGATGAAACCTGCGTCTACTAAAAATACAAACATTAGCCGGGTGTGGTGGCAGGTGTCTGTAATCCGAGCCACTCAGGAGGCTGCGAAAGGAGAATTGCTTGAACCTGGGAGGCGGAGGTTGCGGTGAGCTGAGATTGCATCACGGCATACCAGCCTGCGCAACAGAGTGAGACACCATCTCAAAAAACAAAACCAAAAAAACCCCCAAAAAACAGAAAAGCAAAACGTAGTGATGTAGACATAGTTGTGGACTTCTGATTTCCATAGTGGAATTTCAGAAGATGCTCCTGGCATTTAGTAAACAGGAGCCAGGTATGCTAAACCAATTGCGATATATAGGACAGCTTCACCAAAAAGGAGTTATCCTACACTGTTATCAATTACAGCCTCCTTGAAAAACACTTATCTATAGAAAGAAATTAATTCCCTAAAAACAGAAGTTGAGATTGCAGAAATCAGAAGACTGGACAGAGTTAAAGAGGAAAAGCAGATATTAAGACCAGGAAAGACAACTGGGAAAATAATATGTACCCACATCTAACTATACTTAACAAAGGAATTAGAAAAGGGGAAGATGCTTAGTTGTCAGTAGATCAGAAACTGTGGCTGAGGTCCAAAGAAATCTTGGGTAGAAACAGAGGGGAAGATATGAAAGAGCACATTAAATTGTCTGTAGACTCTGCCGAGAAGCAGGGTCCAAAAACTGTTGAGAGGTAACCTCTTAAAACTGAATGTGAAAAATTCGTAATAGAGGCAATGGGGAACTCACTTTCTTAAGGACCGAGACTGCTATTTTGTGTAGTTACAAAGATGCTGGACAGATTGTACAGAAGAGTAGGAAGATCAGTAGAAAATACTGGAAGAATTACAAGGGAAGCATCAATATGGCAATTTTGGGTGAACTTTGTGCTGGGTAAACAAATGCAGTAGACTTCTAAGGGAAGCAACGATGAGCCATATTGTGGGGAACCAGGCAGGAATAAGAGAGTAAGTCTTAGTTTGATGGGGAACAATCACTTGAGTGGGATTGTTCTACTCAGGGAGGAGAATGTAAACGAACTATTTGAACCCTGCATTCAGATTGGGACTCTGAAGTCTAAATCTATAGTCATGACCAGAGTCTATGCAAAATAACAAATCCCGAGTTAACCTGAAACCATGTCTTGCGAGTAATTCTTATGAGATTATGGATATGTGCTTCATGGATCCAAGAGACTATTCCCTTCTGATCTCCATCTCAGGAATTGTTTTTGATTCTTGAAGAAAGAGAGTTGAAACACTGTGCTATTTTGACAACTTACATCGAATCCTCAAGTTCTAGAATGATCATTGTTACAGTACATTCCTAAATAAAGCCATAAATAACTAAAGCCAAAATTAAGTATGTGATTTGAAAGAAAATCATATAGGAAGAATACCTGTACTTCTATCATTTAACAATAATAGTCAATAATGATTTATTTTCTTTAGAGATGTATAGACACATTATGTATATGTGTATATGCATATACATATATTTTATAAAACTATATAATAGTTGACAATAGCATGTATTGACATTTTCCAGTTTGTAAAATAAGAATATATTATTATGGCATAAAATTTGTTAACAACCAAAAGTTATTTATATGATATTTTCCCTTATTATATACTAGATTGTTTCTCTTTTTAAAAGTATTATTAATAACTCCTTAACATTATTATGTTTTTTTGTGTGTGTGTGTTTTTTATTGCATTTTAGGTTTTGGGGTACATGTGAAGAACATGCAAGATTGTTGCACAGGTACACACATGGCAGTGTGATTTGCTGCCTTCCTCCCCATCACCTATATCTGGCATTTCTCCCCATGCTATCTCTCCCCAACTCCTCACCCTCCACTGTTCCTCCCGTATTTCCCCCGACAGACCCCAGTGTGTGGTGCTCCCCTCCCTGTGTCCATGTGTTCTCATTGTTCAATATCCACCTGTGAATGAGAACATGTGGTGTTTGATTTTCTGTTCTTGTGTCAGTTTGCTGAGAATGATGGTTTCCAGGTTCATCCATGTCCCTACAAAGGACACGAACTCATCATTTTTGATGGCTGCATAATATTCCATGGTGTATATGTGCCACATTTTCCCTGTCCAGTCTATCATTGATGGGCATTTGGATTGGTTCCAGGTCTTTGCTATTGTAAACTGTGCTGCAATGAACATTCGTGTGCATGTGTCCTTATAGTAGAACGATTGATAATCCTTTGGATATATACCCAGTAATGGTATTGCTGGGTCAAATGGAATTTCTATTTCTAGGTCCTTGAGGAATCGCCACACTGTCTTCCACAATGGTTGAACTAATTTACACCCCCACCAACAGTGTAAAAGTGTTTCTATTTCCCCACATCCTCTCCAGCATCTGTTGTCTCCAGATTTTTTAATGATGGCCATTCTAACTGATGTGAGATACTATCTCGATGTGGTTTTGATTTGCATTTCTCTAATGACCAGTGATGATGAGCATTTTTTCATATGTTTGTTGGCCTCATATATGTCTTCTTTTGTAAAGTGTCTGTTCATATCCTTCGC
>PVKV010004485.1:20937-127631 GCA_004027835.1 Alouatta palliata
ATGGGCTTGTTTGTTTTTTTCTTGTAAATCTGTTTTAGTTCTTTGTAGATTCTGGATATCAGCCCTTTGTCAGATGGGTAGACTGCAAAAATTTTTTCCCATTCTGTTGGTTGCCAATTCACTCTAATGACTGTTTCTTTTGCTGTGCAGAAGCTGTGGAGTTTGATTAGGTCCCATTTGTCTATTTTGGCTTTTGTTGTCAATGCTTTTGGTGTTTCGGTCATGAAATCCTTACCTATGCCTATGTCCTGAATGGTTTTGCCTAGATTTTCTTCTAGGGTTTTTGTGGTGTTAGGTCTTATGTTTAAGTCTAATCCATCTGGAGTTAATTTTAGTGTAAGGTGTCAGGAAGGGGTACAGTTTCTGCTCTCTGCACATGGCTAGCCAGTTTTCCCAACACCATTTGTTAAATAGGGAATCCTTTCCCCATTGCTTGTTTTTGTCAGGTTTGTCAAAGATCAGATGGCTGTAGATGTGTTGTGTTGCCTCGGAGGCCTCTGTCCTGTTCCATTGGTCTATATCTCTGTTTTGGTACCAGTACCATGCTGTTTTGATTACTGTAGCCTTGTAGTATAGTTTGAAGTCCAGTAGTGTGATGCCTCCCACTTTGTTCGTTTTGCTTAGAATTGACTTGGCTATGCGGGCTCTCTTTTGGTTCCACATGAAGTTTAAGGTGGTTTTTTCCAGTTCTGTGAAGAAGGTCATCGGTAGCTTGATGGGGATAGCGTTGAATCTGTAAATTACTTTGGGCAGTATGGCCATTTTCACAATATTGATTCTTCCTAACCATGAACATGGAATGTTTCTCCATCTGTTTGTGTCCTCCCTTATTTCATTGAGCAGTGGTTTGTAGTTCTCCTGGAAGAGGTCCTTTATGTTCCTTGTTAGTTGTGTTCCTAGGTATTTTATTCTCTTTGTAGCAATTGTGAATGGCAGTTCATTCTTGATTTGGCTCTCTTTAAGTCTGTTATTGGTGTATAGGAATGCTTGTGATTTTTGCACATTGATTTTTATATCCTGAGACTTTGCTGAAGTTGCTTATCAGTTTCAGGAGATTTTGGGCTGAGACGATGGGGTTTTTTAGATATACAATCATGTCGTCTGCAAACAGAGACAATTTGACTTCCTCCTCTCCTATTTGAATACCCTTTATTTCTTTTTCTTCCCTGATTGCTCTGGCTAGAACTTCCAGTACTAAATTGAATAGGAGTGGTGAGAGAGGGCATCCTTGTCTAGTGACAGATTTCAAAGGGAATTCTTCCAGTTTTTGCCCATTCAGTATGATATTGGCTGTTGGTTTGTCGTAAATAACTTTTATTATTTTGATGTAAGTTCCGTGGATACCTAGTTTATTGAGTTTTTAGCATAAAGCACTGTTGAATTTTGTCAAAGACCTTCTCTGCATCAATTGAGATAATCATGTGGATTTTTTCTTTGGTTCTGCTTATGTGGTGAATTATGTTTATAGACTTGCATATGTTGAACCAGCCTTGCATCCCCGGGATGAATTCTACTTGATCATGGTGGATAAGCTTTTTGATATGCTGCTGCAATCAGTTTGCCAGTATTTTATTGAAGATTTTTGCATCTATGTTCATCATGGATATTGGCCTGAAGTTTTCTTTTCCTGCTGAGTCTCTGCTGGGTTTTGGTATCAGGATGATGTCGGTCTCATAAAATGATTTGGGAAGGATTCCCTGTTTTTGGATTGTTTGGAATAGTTTCAGAAGGAATGGTACCAGCTCCTCTTTGTATGTCTGGCAGAATTCGGCTGAAAACCCATCTGGACCTGGACTTTTTTGGTTGGTAGGCTCTTAATTGCTGCCTCAACTTCAGATCTTGTTATTGGTCTATTCAGGGTTTTGACTTCTTCCTGGTTTAGGTTTGGGAGGATGCAAGTGTCCAGAAATTTATCCATTTCTTCTAGGTTTAGTAGTCTGTTTCGTCAGAGACTAGGATGGCAACTGCTGCTTTTTTTTGCTATCCATTTGCTTGGTAAATCTTCCTCCATCCCTTTATTTTGAGCCTTTGTGTATCCTTGCATGTGAGATGGGTTTCCTGGATATAGCACACTGATGGGTTTTGGCTTTTTATCCAATTTGCCAGTCTGTGTCTTTTGATTGCATCATTTAGCCCATTTACATTTAGGGTTGATATTGTTATGTGTGAATTTGATCCTACCATTTTGATGCTAGCTTGCTGTTTTACTGGTTAGTTGATGCAGTTTCTTCATTGTGTTGATGCTCTTTGCCATTTGGTATGTTTTTGGAGTGGCTGGTACTGGTTGTTCCTTTCTATGTTTAGTGCCTCTTTCAGGAGCTCTTGTAAAGCAGGCCTGGTGGTGATGAAATCTCTGAGTACTTGCTTGTTTGCAAAGGGTTTTATTTTTCCTTCACTTATGAAGCTTAGTTTGGCTGGATATGAGATTCTGTGTTGAAAGTTCTTTTCTTTAAGGATGTTGAATATTGGCCCCCACTCTTTTCTGGCTTGTAGGGTTTCTGCTGAGAGATCTGCTGTAAGTCTGATGGGCTTCCCCTTGTGGGTAACCTGACCTTTCTCTCGGGCTGCCCTTAGCATTTTCTCCTTCATTTCAACCCTGGTGAATTTGACTATTATGTTCCTTGGGGTTGCTCTTCTTGAGGAAGATCTTTATGGTGGTCTCTGTATTTCCTGGACTTGAATATTGGCCTGCCTTGCTAGGTTGGGGAAGTTTTCCTGGATAATATCCTGAAGAGTATTTTCCAGCTTGGATTCATTCTCTCTGTCACATTCAGGTATACCTATCAAATGCAGATTAGGTCTTTTCACATAGTCCCATATTTCTTGGAGACTTTGTTCATTCCTTTCTATCCTTTTTTCTCTAATCTTGCCTTCTCATTTTATTTTATTAAATTGATCTTTGACCTCTGATATCCTTTCTTCTGCTTGGTCAGTTCGGCTGTTGAAACTTGTGTATGCTTTGCGAAGTTCTTGTGTTGTATTTTTCAGCTCCATCAATTCACTTATATTCCTCTCTAAGTTGTTTATTCTCATTAGCATTTTGTCAAATCTTTTTTCAACGTTCTTAGTTTCTTTGCATTGGGTTAGAACATGTTCTTTCAACTCAGAGAAGTTTCTTATTACCCACCTTCTGAAGCCTCATTCTGTCAATTCATCACACTCATTCTCCATCCAGCCTTGTTCCCTTGCTGGTGAGGAGTTGTGATCCCTTGTAGGAGGAGAGGCGTTCTGGTTTTGGGTGTTTTCATCCTTTTTGCGCTGGTTTCTTCCCATCTTTGTGGATTTATCCACCTGTCATCTTTGTAGTTGTTGACTTTCAGATTGGGTCTCTGAGTGGACATCCAGTTTGTTAATGATGAAGTTATTTATTTCTGTTTCTTAATTTTCCTTCTAACAGTCTGGCCCCTCTGCTGTAGGACTGCTGAGGTCCACTCCAGGCCCTGCTTGCCTGGCGATCACCTGCAGTGGCTGCAGAACAGTAAGGGTTGCTGCTAGTTGCTTCTTCTGCTATCTGTGTCCCAGAAGGATACCCGCCAAATGTCAGTCTGAGCTCTCCTTTATGAGGTGACTCTTTGGATATAAGGGGGTCAGGGAGCTGCTTGAGGAGATGGCATGTCCTTTATAGGAGCTCAAGTGGTTAGCTGTGAGCTCCATTGTTCATTCAGAGCTGCTGGGCAGGTACGTGTAAGTTCTGCTGCAACAGAACTCATAAACCCCTTTTTTTCCCAGGTGCTCTGTCCCGGGGAGTTAGGGCTTTATTTACGAGTTTCTGTTGCACTGCTGTCTTTTTTCAGGGCTGCCCTACCCAGCGAGGAGGCAGCCTAGTAACTGTCTGCCTGCAGAGGCTTTGCTGAGCTGCTGTGGGCTCCGCCCAGCTGCCGTGTGAACTTCCCTGCAGTCCTGTTTATACGGGTGTAGTTAGAACTGCCTCAGCAATGGCGCCCACCTGTATAATAGCAGCCTCTCTCTGTAACAGCAGGCTGCCTTGGCAATGGCAAACTACCTCCGTAGTGGTGGACTGCCTCAGTAATGGCAGATGCCCCTCACCCATAGAGTTGGACCATCCCAGGTTCAGCTGTGCTTGCTGTGAAACTCTCAATCCAGAGCGTTTCTGATTGCTGTTTTTTTGTGGAGGTGGGACCAGCCGAGCCTGATCACCGGCTCCCTGCCTCAGAGCGTTTTTTTTTAGTTGAATGTTCAACTGTCTCCCAGGTGTTCCAGTCACCTGTTGAAAAGACGCGAGGATCTGTGTGATTTCCTCTGCGGCAACCCACTGCGCCGGCTGAAACAGCGGGGCTGAGATTTGTGGTGCTTTTTTGCCTGGGAATCTCCTGGCCTGGCTCCCTGTTTCAGTCCCCTTTTTAATCAGATGAATGGTGACTCTGCCTTCCCAGAGCTCCAATTGCCAGCTAAAACGGCGCCCGGACTGTGTATTTTGTACAGAGAACTGCTGTGCCGGGGTGCCGGCAAAACAGCTGCGCCAGCCAAAACAGCCATGCTGGCGACCCGTGGGGCTCCTCCGCCTGGGAATCTCCTGGTCTGTGGGCAATAAAACTCCGTCTGGAAATGCAGCGTCCACTCACCCTCCGTGCTTTCACTGGGAGCTGCTGCAATCCTGAGCTGCTCCTAATCGGCCATCTTGGATCCCTCCCTTTAACATTATTTTTAATTCAAGGCAACAGGTAGTTCCACTTGTAGATATTTATTTTTCTACCCCCAAATTGTTAATTGTATTGTATTGAATAACCAATCCATCATATATGCACTGATTTGAAATATCTTTATCATGCACTAAATTAATATTTGTGTCTGGAATTTTTATCAGATTAGTGTTGCAATAAATTCGTAGTCACTGACTTCAGCCGAGACCTTCTTACTCATTTTTATATCTTCATGCTTGGTTTCCACTTTTAGTCTCCTCAGGTATTAGTTTTGAACTTCACTATAGTCAATGCTCCCTTTTAATCTTGCTGCTAGTCCCTTAACTTCGTCATCAGTCAGATAAAGGCCACAAGTGTGATCTCTGCAACATCTTTGTATTTATTTCCTAAGGCTGCTTTAATAAAGTACCACAACATTGGTGGCTATGACAACAGAAATTTATAGTGTCACAGTTCTTGGGGTTAGAAGCTTGAAATCAAGGTATGAGCAGGGCCATGCTCCTTCTAAAACTTGCAGAAGAGAACTCTGTCTTTCCTCTTCCTAGCTTCTGGAAGCTCTTGGCGATCCATGGTCATTCTTTAGCTTGCAAATGCAGCAGTCCAATCTCTGCCTCAGTTGTATGGCCATCATCTCTCATGTGTCTTCACATTGTCTTCCTTCTCTGTGTGTGTGTCCAAATTCCCCTCTTTTATAAAGATTGCAGTTGTATTGGATTAGGGGCCCATCATACTCCAGTATGGTATCATCTTCACTAATCACATCCGAAACAGCCTTATTTCTGAATAACGTCACATTCTGAGGTAGTGGGGTTAGGACTTGAACATATATTTTGGGGGAGCACAATTCAACCATAAAAATCCTCCATCCACACACTACCCACATCAGCTCTCATTTCACTCTCCTCCTCTTGTATCGAAGGATGATGGCTTCTTTCTGTTCAGATCAATTTCATGTTTTTGTTCTTTATTTCAACATCTTCTGTGAGTTCTGAGACTTTGCCCTTTAAACCAACCACTCTTTTTGGTATTTTAATCTTCTGCCTTTCCATTAAAAACTCCCCTGCATTCTGAAAACACGTCGCGCTCATGTACCTCTCTGATCCCTGTCTTATTCAAGATACCAAAGTTATTCTTTCCTTGAACTTGAATCGGTCTTCAGTCATAATTTTATCTCTCTCTTATTCTTTATAGATTAGATCTCTTCGCTTCTATCAAAAGCATTAACTGCTTAGGATTTTCACAAATAATTTGACATGAATCATTGCATGTAGAGGACAATTAAAGAAAATCAAGACTGAGTTAAGAGGTAAATATTGGTTCATTTTGATTTGATTTTTCTATATGGTGAGACATAGTCTAGTTTTATTCTTCTGCATATGGTTATCCTGTTTTCGCAGCAACATTTATAGAAGAGGGTGCCCTCTCCTCATTGTATTTTCTATGTGTTTTAATCCAAAATGGTTGACTGTGTGTGGATTTATATCTGGGCTCTCTATTCTGTTCCATTGTTTTTATGTAGTACCAGCTGATTTGTTGTCAGGTAGTGTGATGCCTTCAATTTTTTTTTTTTTTTTTTTTTGCTCAACATTTCCTTAGCTATTTGGGGTCTTTTGTGGTTTCATGTCAATTTTAGTACTTTCTTTTTCTATTTCTGCAAGGAATATCATTGGTATTTTCATTGGTAAATCACTTTGGGTAGTATGGTCATTTTAACAATATTGATTCTTCCAGTTCATGAGCATAGGATATATTTTTATTTAAATAATAAAACTACTAGACAAAAAAACTATAAAGCTGCTAGAACAAAATACTGGAGAAATGCTCGAGAACATTGATCTGGGCAAAGATTTTTTGAGTAAGCCTCAAGAGCACAGGAAATAAAATCAAAACTAGATAAATGGGATTACATAAAGCTCAAAAGCTTCTGCACAACAATAAAACAACTGAAGAGACAACCTACAGAATAAGAGAAATATTTGCAAACTATCCACCTGACAAGGGATTAATAACCACAATATATAAGGAGCTCGAACAACTCAATAGTAAAAAAACAAATAATTGAATAAAACACTCAAACAACCCAGTAGTAAAAAAAGACAAATAATTGAATAAAAAAAGATCTGAACAGATATTTCTCAAAAGATGACATACAAATTGCTAACAAATATATGATAAAATGGTCACCACCATTAATTATCACAGAACTGAAAATCAAAACCACAGTGAGATATCATCTCACTGCAGTTAGAATGGCTTTTACAAAAGAGACAGAGAATAACAGATGCTGGTGAGAATGTAGAGAAAGGGGAACCCTCATACACCATTAGTGTGAATGTTAATTAGTACATTCTTTTTTCAAAAAGACACCTGCACTTGTATGTTTCTTGCAGCACTATTCACAATAGCAAAGTCATGAAATCAGCCTAAATGTTCATCAATGGTAGATTGGATACAGAAAATGTGGTGTATATACATAGATACAGATGGAGGCCATCATCTTTTTAAAACGTAACTCGTAAGATGACTGCTGATGCTGTGAAAAATGCTGCTATGATTAATATCCTGATTCCAACAGGAAATATTTTGGTTGAGACCAGTAAGGGCTGAAATTCAACCACAATTGCCCCAATTATGAAATCCTACAGCCTGGAGTACATGTACAGCAAACTAATGAATATAGACAAAGAAGAGTACAAATAATCCGAATGTCCTGTCACTCCTGAAAGCTCCATAAACTGGTCTGTACCAACAGACAAATGAACAAGGAGTAAAATGCAAGAACCACAGGATACTCAATCCAAAATCAACCACTCTTGCAAAATCAGCACAAACTAAGCCAAGCATCTGAAGATATTTAGAAACACTGTTACAGCATGGAACATCCACAATTAGTATGTAAGTTTTACTATCTTTTGGAATTCTACAGGAATGTCAACAGAGAAATTCTGATAGAAACAAGGTTCTGTAGAAAAATTGCTAAGAGGAAGTGGCCAATTATTTTTTCTATGATGCTGAGTGAGGTTTTGCATTTCTCGTTACCTGTGGTCTAATTCTGCATCTTTTCTTTCTACTTCTTCCTGGTGCTTAAGAAGTTCAGCTTGGGCCAACGCATGTTTTTTTGCAATATGTGTATAAACTGGATGTTTCTCTGTTGGTTTCAGTATTGCTGGTTGTGTATTGGGTACATTAGGCATCTTTACACTGCCTGGTAGAGGCTTGAAGGGATTGTTGAGATGTGGTTCAAAAGAAAGGAAATCAATATATCAAAAAGATATCTGCTGCTATGTTTACTGCACCACTATTCACAGTAGCCAAAATATACAATCAACCTAAGTGCCTATCAATGGATAAATGAATAAGTAAAATGTGGTATATACACAATAAAATATTATTCAGCTATAAAAAAGAATAAAAACCTGTTATTTGCAGCAACGTGAATGGAAGTGGAGGGCATTATGTTAAATGAATAAGCCAAACACAGAAAGACAAACATCACATGCTCTCACTCACATATGTGAACTACAAAGGAAGAGCTCATGAAGACAGGTTTCCAGAGGCCAGGAAATGTGGGAAAGGAGGAAATAAAGAGAGGTTATCAATGGGTACAAATATACGGTAACTAATATAAGAAACAAGACCTGGTGTTTGATAGATCAATAGGGTGAGTGCAGTTAACATTAGTGTATTAAACATTTCAAAATAGCTAGAAGACAATAATTTGAATGCTCCTAGCGTAAAGAAAAGATAAACATTGAATATGATGGACATCCTAATTATCCTGATTTGATTACATGAATGTATCAAATTATTACATGTACCCTGAAAATATGTACACCAATTGTGTCTTAATAAAAAATAATTTTTTAAAATATATAAATGTTGGATAGTCGGCTCAAATCCTTCCTGAGTATCCAGTTTTTTCCCTATGAACCTGACAGTGTTTAGGTTAATATTCGTGAATCAGAAGAATCATGATGGTGTGCCCTGGATGCTTGGAATGTCCTAAAATTTTGGTAACATAGAATGTTAGATACATTATGTTATAGGTAATTGTTTTGTCACACTAACCTTAAGCTAACAAAGATCTGAGAACTGGATTAAATTATCTTTCTACCCCCAGGACCTAGCAGGGTTTGGAACCTATTAGGCCACCAATAAATATTTTTTGATGAATGGGATCATGGATGAGCCAATGATGTCTACTCCGAGGTAGCTAGTGCTATAAGATGATTTGTCTATAGGAAGATCTGTTCTATACATTGATTTTATTAATGCAGTACTTTAACCTGGAAACATGCCGTTCATTATAAAAAGTTATATAATACAAAAGAAAATGGAATTTTCCGAACAGATATTCTGTGAAGCATTGTTCATATATTATAGGAAGTAAAAATAAATTACTTATTAAAAAAAGTGGTTGTGTGCAAATAAGTTTGGGAAGGACTGAGATTTGGCCTCTTATTTAGTTAGGTCTTTCACAGCTTTATCATTTTATTATTATTATTTTTAAATTGATAGATAAAATTGTGTGTACTTATGGTGTACAATATACATATGCTGTGGAATGACTAAATCTAGCTGAGAAGGCTTTTCTTTCAGTGCAGAAATTCTTAGAACTCAGGAATTACTTAGATTTGCATTTGTCTGCATGTGACAGATATCTGGTCGTGTAGATACAAACAAGTAGGAGCTTATTTTTCTTATGTAGAAAAAAAAAACGCAGACACAGGCATCCAGAGTGGAATGTCAGCTCCAGGTCCCTCCAGTGCACAGTCACCTTTCCAAATTCTCCTGCAGCTTCCCTGGCATAATGTGGGGTTTTCTTTCTCATCCTCACAAGGTGGCTGCCACACTTTTAGGCAGGAAACGTGGCTGAGTCAAGGGCAGAAGGTGGAAAACAGCAAAAAATTTGTCCCTTTATTTCCAGAAAGAAATATGTTTTTCTCAGTTGTCCACTTAGTTAATTGTGCTTTTGTCTCACTGCCAGGAAATAATAGGTCATGTGGCTATCCCTAGCTGTAAGTGAGTCTGGAATAAGGAGTATTTTTAATTGGTGCACTGCTGTCCTAAAGCAAAATCGAGGATTTGTTAGTTAAAAAAGGAAGAGGGTACTTACTGGTCTGGCAACCAACAGTGTCTAAAACTAAGGTGTATTGTGACTTCCCAAAAGCGGGAATACAGCCATGTGTGTTATTTCTCCACCCTGTTTTTCGAGAGTTCCTTTGAGAAGGCTATATAGGCATTCTGGCAAGAATATAATTGACATCATGACCGGAAGGTGGCCTGTCACTGACTTTAACCTTCCCAGCATATAATTCTTTCTTCTCTTAGGTAAATAATCAGAGACATTAGCTTTTTTCAGACTGCATTTCTGAAGAATCTGGGCCTGACATTTCTTAGGTTACAGCACTCTGGGAAGGTCTAGGACAACTGATAAGGATACTGCCATATCAGGGGATGATCTCAAGCAGGGACACATAAGGATCTATTTAAAGCAAACAAACAAACCCTAAGTAGAGCTAATCCCTGCTCTGTCCAGTTTCTCCTTAATTCTCACAGTGAATGAAGTAAACTGGAAAAAGTATACACCAAGATAGTTTTTGTCTAACTGTGGTAGATTGGTGGTAGCAATGGTCTTGATTTGTTCACTCCTTCCCTTAAAGACACTGAGTCTCTGCTAGCCCTGGCTTAGATAATGTGGGGAACTAACAGTGTGCCGGTTCTGAGCCAGGTCTTTAGAGGCCAGTGTGTTTCTTCTTGTTGCCTCTTGCTCCTCTGTCTCTGCCATGAGAATAAGCCTGGATGAGCCTGCTGGTGAGCAATCACATGGAATAGAGCCAAGATGGCACAGGCTTGTGAGCAAGTTCATCCAGGGTCGACGGTTTAATTGCCCCACAGCTGGCAATAGACACATAACTAAGTCTCGATGAGCTCAGCTTGGATCAACAAAATGTTAGTCAAGCTAAGGACTTGTGAGTAACAAGAGTTTATTGTTACATGCCGTGGGGGTTTTGTGTTTTCTGTCGTGGTTGTTACATGGCATTACTGTGGTAACAGGTAACTGATACACTAACCCAGCTGAGAAGGGGGGATGAACAAGTTGTGAATAAATTGGAGTGTCTGGCATACCATTACTTACCTGAAAGCCCCTGCTATTGTGTCTCCTCTCTGCATTTCTTGCCTCAACTTGTTTTGAAAATTGCATCCCAACTTGTGTGTGAATCTCCTGAATACTCATTTTGCTCTTAATTTACTATCATCTTTATCACATCCCTTGAATGTTGTAGGTAACATTACTCCTTTTAAAAATAAATTTTATTTTCAAAAACAAATATTTTAAAATCATGTAATAAGCATTTCTATCCCCCGACACAGAATGAGTAGTTTTTAGCATTATGTTATATTTGCTTCAAGTCTCCTGTTTTATGACAGCATACTCCTGCATGTAAAGCTGTGACCCTCTGATATCCCAACCCCTCAACCTCAGGATCCTTCTCATTCCTGAAGTCAGTCATTTAACAGATTTAGTGCAAATCCTGCCAATGCTTTATAAAAATGTGGTTATCATACTATGTTTATAAATAATTATTTTAAAATGTAGGTTTCATTATTATTTGGTTATAGTAAGGCCAACAGATCAGGACCCAATTGCCATTGAAAAGATATTTATTACAGTTCCCAAGGGGAGGGCTACACTCCACCATGGGCCACAAAAGGAAGCACCAAGTCAGGAGTCAGAGAGAGCTGGGGAAAACACAGGCAATGTCTTTACTGTGGGTTTTGCAGAAAGAAACAGGTGAGGTAGGGTAAATAGGCTTAAGATTGGCTAATTTGAATAATTTCAGTAGGCTCAAGGGTATAGGGGTTGTCCCTAGTCATCTGGTAGGCCCTGGGGTGATTAGGGCAGGGGAATGGTGGCCCTGAATGAAAGACCCCTATGAGGGCCACATAAAGTTGGTGGTGGGGGGGGGGGTCTGGACTCTGGATTGGTTGCTTTGCATATGAAAAGTACACTCACAGGAAAGTCTTTTACTATCTCTAGGAACTAGCTAGCCCTGGGAGGGCCAGTTTCTTCAGGATCAGCAAAGCCCCCACCATGGCATCAGAAATACAGAAAGTAAAAAGGATTACTACAATATTGCATATCTATAAATAAAGTATTACATTCCATGCATTTTTAATAGAGTATTAGGTTCACAGAAAATTGAGTGGTAGGTATAAAGAGTTCACATACATGGCCCTGCGCATCACCTCCCACATTACCAGCTTCCCTATCAGAGTGGGATGTTTGTTACCATTGCTGAACCTACATTCACACACCATTATCTTCCAAAGTGTATAGAACTCTCTCTACCTACCACTCACTTATTGTACATTCCATGGGTTTGAACAAATATATCATGATGTTTCCACCATTGCAGTATTATACACAATAATTGCCCTTTCCTAAAAATCCTCTGTACTCTGCCTATTCATGTCTACCTCTCCTCCTCAATCCCCTAACAACCACTGACCTTTTTTATTGTCTCTGTAATTTTCTCTTTTGCAGAATGTTATATAGTTGTAATCACACAGTATGTAGCCTTTCACGTTGGTTTTTTTCACTTAGTAGTGTGCTTTTAAGATTCCTCTGTCTTTTCATGGCTTGATAGCTTGTTTTCTTTTAATGTAGAATAATATTTCATTGTCTGGATATACCATCTTTTTATCCATTCACCTTTTTCAAAACCTCTTGATTGCTTCCAGGTTTTGGCAATTATGAATAAAGCTTCAATAAACATTTGTGTGCAGGTTTTTGTGTGGGCATAAGTTTTCAGTTACTTTGGGCAAATACTAAAGAGTGTGATTATTTGATTGTCTGGTAACCACATACTTAATTTTGTTAGAAATCACCAGACTGCTTTCCGGAATAGTTGTACCATTTTACATTCCCACTAGCAATGAAGGAGAGCTCCTGTTGATCCATATCCTTGCTGTGAGTGTTCTATATTTTTGACACTCGAATAGGTGTGTAGTGGTATTTTATTGTAGTTATAATTTGCATTTCCCTGATGACATGTGATGTTAAGCATCTTTTCGGCTGCTATTTAGCATCTGTATATTTTCTTTAGTGAGGTTTCTGTTAAGGTCTTTGGGCCATTTTTTAATTGAGTTGTTTCTTTTCTTTCTTATTATTCAATTTTATGAGTCCTTTGTGTTTTTTGGTTAACAGTCTTTTATCAGATGTGTCTTTTGCAAATATTTCTCCCAGTCTGTAGCTTGTCTTCTTATTCTCTTAACATTGTCTTTTGCGGAGCAGAGTTTTTAATTTTAAGGAAATCTAGCTTAATCATTTCTTTCAGTGGATTGTGCCTTGGGTACAGTATCTAAAAAGTTATTGCTATACCCAACATCATCAATATCTCCTATATTGTCTTCTAAGAGTTTTACAATTTTGTACTTTACATTTAGGTCTGTGATACATTTAGAGTTAATTTTTACAAAGGCTGTAAGGTCTGTGTCTAGATTCATTTTTTTTTTTGCATGTGGATGTCCAATTGTTTCAGCACCATTTGTTGAAAGTTACTCTTTGTTCCATTGTATTGCCTTTACTCCTTTGTCGAAGATCACTTACATGGGTCTATTTCTGGGCTCTCTATTCTTTCCCATTGATTTATTTCTCTGTTCTCTAGTCAATACTATACTGTCTTGATTACTTCATCTTCATAGTAAGCCTTGAGGCTGGGTAGTGTCAGTCCTCCCACTTTGTTCTTCTCATGTTGTGTGCATTTTAAAACCTTATATATCTACTTTCTTTGTCCTATTTTTAAAATTCAAAGGTAAAAACAGTATGTTTTTTAAAGGAATTTTTTATTTCCATAGGCTTTTGGGAGAACAGAGGGTATTTGGAACATACAATATTTGGGTTTCCATTCCTGGAGTTACTTCATTTAGAATAATGGTCTCCAATCCCAACAAGGTAGCTTTCAATGCCACTAATTCGTTCCTTTTTATGGCTGAGTAGAATTCCATCACATATATTTACCACAGTTTCTTTATCCACTTGTCGACTGATGGGCGTTTTAGTTGATTCCACATTTTCACGATTGCAAATTGTGCTGCTATAAGCATGCGTGCACAAGTGTCTTTCGTATAATGACTCTCTTTCCCTTCACACTGTTCTCCACAGTGATTGTCCTACTTTTTGCAGTGATTGTACTCCTTCACATTTCCACCAGCAGTGTAGAAGTGTTCCCTTTTCAATGCATCCATGCAAATATCCATGCCAACATCTATTATTGTTTGATATTTTCATTATGGCCATTCTCGTAGAAGTAAGGTGGTATCGTATTGTGGTTTTGATTTGCATTTCCCCAATTGTTAGTGATGTTGAGCATTTTTTATGTTTGTTGACAATTTGTATATCTTCTTTTGAGAATTATCTATTCATGTCCTTAGCCCACTTTTTGAGGGATTTTTTTTTCTTGCTGATTTGTTAGAGTTCCTTGTAGATTCTAGATATTAGTCCTTTGTTGGATGTATAGATTGTGAAGATTTCTCCCACTCTGTGGGTTATCTGTTTACTCTGCTGACTGTTCCTTTTGCCTACAAAAGCTCTTTAGTCTAATTAAGTCCTATCTATTTATCCTTGTTTTTATTGCATTTGCTTTGGGTTCTTCATCATAAAATCCTTGTCTAAGCCAATGCCTAGAAGGGTTTTTCCAATGCCATCTTCTAGAATTTTTATAGTTTCAGGTGTTAGATTTAAGTCCTTAGTCCATCTTAAGTTGATTTCTATATAAGGTGAGAGATGAGGATTCAGTTTCATTCTCTTACATGTAGCTTGTCAATTATACTAGCACCACTGGTTGAATAGGGTGTCCTTTCCTCACATTGTTTTTGTTTGATTTGTCAAAGCTCGGTTGGCTGTAAGTGTTTGGCCTTATGTCTGGGTTCTCTACTTTGTTCCATTGGTCTGTGGGCTGGCTTTTATACGAGTACCATGCTGTTATCGTGGCTATGGCCTTATAGTACAGTTTGAAATCAGGTACTGTGATGCCTCCAGATTTGTTCTTTTTGCTTAGTCTGGCTTTGGCTATGAGGGCTCTTTTTTGGTTCCATATACATTTTAGGATTGTTTTATCTAGTTCCATGATGAATGATGGTGGTATTTTGATGAGAATTGCATGAATTTGTGGATTGCTTTCAGCAGTATGGCCATTTTTACAATATTGATTCTACCCATCTGTGAGCATAGGATGAGATTCCGTTTCTTTGTGTCCTCTATGATTTCTTTCAGTAGTGTTTTGTACTTTTCTTTGTAGAGGTTTTTCATGTCATGGGTTAGGTACATTCCTAAGTTTTTGTTGTTGTTTTGCAGCTATTGTAAAAGGAGTTGAGTTCTTGATTTGAGTCTCAGCTTGGCTGCTGTTAATTGTATAGCAGAGCTACTGATTTGTGTACATTAATTTTGTATCTGAAACTTTGCTGAATTCTTTTATTAGTTGTAACAGCTTTTTGGACTAGTTTAGGGTTTTCTAGGTATACAATCAAATCATCAGCAAACAGTGACAGTTTGACTTCCTCTTTACTGATTTGGATGCCCTTTATTTCTTCCTCCTGTCTGATTGCTCTGGCTAGGTTTTCCAGTACTATGTTGAATAGAAGTTGTGAGAGTGAGATCCTTGTTTTGTTGCAGTTCTCAGAAGGAATGCTTTCAACTTTTCCCCATTCAGTATTACGTTGGCTATGTGTTTGTCATAGATGGCTTTTATTATATTGAGGTATGTTTCATATGCCAGTCTTGCTGAGAATGTTAATCATAAAGCAATGCTGGATTCTGTCAAATGCTTTTTCTGTATCTATTGAGATGATCATGTTATTTTTGTTTTTAATCCTGTTTATTTGGTCTATCGCATTTATTGACTTGCATACGTTAAACCATTCCTGCATCCCCATTATGAAACCCATTTGATCATGGTAAATTATCTTTTTGATGTGTTGCTGGATTCAGTTACCTAGTATTTTTCTTAAGGATTTTGCATCTATGTTCATCAGGGATTTGGTCTGTAGTTTCTTTTTTGGTTATGCTCTTCCTTGGTTTCAGTATTAGGGTGATACAGACTTCATAGAATGACTTGGGGAGGATTCCCTTTCTATCTTGTGAAATAGTGTCAATAGGATTGGTACCAATTCTTCTTTGAATGTCTGATAGAATTCAGCTGTGAATCCATCTGTTCCTGAACTTTTTTGTTAGTAATTTTTTCATTACCATTTCAAACTTGCTGCTTGTTATTGGTCTGTTCAGGGTATCTAATTCTTCCTCATTTAAACTAGAAGGGTTGTAACTTTTCAGGTATTTATCAATCTCCTCCAGGTTTTCTAGTTTATGCATGTATAGGTATTCATGGTAAACTTCAACAATCTTTTGTATTTCCATGGTTTCAGTTTTAATATCTTCTCCTTTGTTTCTAATTGAACTTATTTGGATTTTTCTCTCTTCTTTTTTTGATTAACCTTGCTAAAGGTCTATCTATTTTATTTATCTTTTCGAAGAATCAGCTATTTGTTTCATTTATCTTTTGTATTTTTTGTTTGTTTGTTTCAATTTCACTTAATTCTGCTCTGATCTTGGTTATTTCTTTTTTTTCTGCTCAGTTTGGGTTTGGTTTGTTCTTGTTTCTCTAGCTCCTTGAGGTGTGACCTTAGATTGTCTATTTGTCCTCTTTCAGACTGTTTAATGTAGGCGTTTAGGACTAGGAACTTTCCTCTTAGCCCCACCTTTGCTGTATCCCAGAGGTTTACATAGGTTGCATCACTATTGTTCCATTCAAAGAATTTTTAACTGTTCATCTTGATTTCATTGTTGATGTAATGATCATTCAGGAGCAGACTATTTAATTTCCATGTATGTGCATGGTTTTGAAGGGTTTTTTTGGAGTTGATTTCCAGTTCTATTCTACTGTGGTCTAAGAGTACTCGATGTAATTTAAATTTTTAAAAAATTTATTGAGGCTTGTTTTGTGGCCTATCATATGGTCTATCTTGGAGAAAGTTTATTACACTGTTGATAGAATGTATATTCTGTGGTTGGTGTGTAAAATCTTCTGTAAATATCTGTTAAGCCCATACAGGGTATAGTTTCAGGGTATAGTTTAAATCCACTGTTTCTTTATTGACTTTCTGTCTTGATGACTGATTTAGTGCTGTCACACAGTATTAAAGTCCACCACTATTATTGTGTTGGTGTCTATCTCATTTCTTAGGTCTAGTAGTCATTGTTTTATAAATTTGGGATCTCCAGTGTTATATATTTAAGATTGTGCATATATATTTAAGATTGTGATATTTTCCTGTTGGACAAGGTCTTTTATCATTATATAATGCCGCTCTTTGTTCTTTTTAACTACTGTTGCTTTAAAGTTTGTTTTGTCTAATATAAGAATAGCTACTCCTGCTTGCTTTTGGTGTCCATTTGCATGGAATGTCTTTTTCTACTCTTTTAAGTTTATTTAAGTCCTTATGTGTTAGATGAGTCTCTTGAATGCAGCAGATAGTTTAGTTGGTAAATTCTTATTCATTCTGCCATTCTGTATCTTTTAAGTGGTGCATTTAGGCCATTTACATTCAACGTTAGTATTGAGATGTGAGATACTATTCCATTCATCATGTTATTTGTTGCCTGCATACCTTGTTTTTTTTTTAATTGTGTTTTTGTTTTGTAGGTTCCGTGAGATTTATGCTTTAAAGAGGTTCTGTTTTGATGTGCTTCCAGAATTTGTTTCAAGATTTAGAGCCCCTTTAAGCAGTTCTTCTAGCGATTGCTTGATAGTAGCAGATTCTCTCAGCATTTGTTTGTCTGAAAAAGACTGTTATCTTTCCTTAATTTATGAAGCTTAGTTTTGCTGAATACAAAATTGTTGGTTCATAATTGTTATGTTAAGGAGGCTGAGGATAGGGTCCCAATCTAGCTTGTAGAGTTTCTGCTGAGAAAGCTGACGTTAATCTGTTTCCTTGGTTACCCGAAGTTTTTGCCTCAGAGCTCTTAATATTTTTTTCCTTTGTCTTAACTTTAGATAACCTGATGACAATGTGCCTAGGCGATAATTATTATTATTGTTTTTTTTTTGAGATGGAGTCTCACTCTGTCAGCCAGGCTAGAGTGCAATGGTATGATCTTGGCTCTCAGGTTCAAGCAGTTCTCCTGCCTCAGCGTCTTGAGTAGCTGGGATCACAGGCATATGCCACCATGCCTGGCTAGTTTTTGCAGTTTTAATGGAGACAGGGCTTCACCATGTTGGTCAGGATGGTCGTAAACTCCTCACCTTGTGATCTGCTTGCCTTGGCTTCCCAAAGTGCTGGGATTACAGGTGGCGATGATTTTTTTGTGGTGAGTTTCCCAGGTGTTTGAGCTTCTTTTATTTGGATGTCTATATCTCTAGCAAGGCCAGGGAAATTTCCCTCAGTTAAACCCTCAAATATGTTTTACAAACTTTTAGATTTCTCTTCTTCCTCAAGAATGCCAATTATCTTTAGGTTTGGTCATTTAACATAATCCCAAACTTCCTGAAGGCTTTGTTCATTTGTCTTATTCCTTTTTCTTTCACTTTGTTGGATCGAGTTAATTCAAAAACCTTGTCTTGAAGCTCTTTCTTCTGCTTGTTTGATTCTATTGTTGAGACTTTTCAGAACATTTTGCATTTCTGTAAGAGTGTTAATTATTTCCTGAAGTTTTGATTGTTTTTTATTTGTGGTATCTATTTCATTGAAGATTTCTTCCTTCATTTCTTGTATCATTCTTTTATTTCCTTAAATTAGACTTTACCTTTTTCTGCTGTCTCCTTGATTAGCTTAATAACTTGCCTTCTGGATTCTTTTTCAGGTAAATCAGGGATTTCTTCTTGGTTTAGACCAATTGCTGGTGAGCTAGGTGTGATTTTTTTTTTTTTTTGAGGGATTATTAAAGAAACTTGTTTGCCATATTACCAGAATTATTTCTCTGCTTCCATTGCATTTGCATAGGCTCTGTCAGAGGAGAGGTCTAGGTCTCAAGGCTGCTGTTCCAATTCTTTTGTCCCACACGGTGTTACCTTGATGTAGTACTCTCCCTGCTTTCCTAGGAATGTGGCTTCTTGAGAGCTGAGCTGTAGTGATTGTTATCTCTCCTCTGGGTCTAGCCACTCAGCAGGTCTACCAGGTTCTGGGCTTGTACTGGGGGTGGTCTGCACAGAGTCTTGTGATGTACACCATCTGCAGGTCTCTCAGCCGTGGATAGCAGCACCTATTCTGATGGAGGTGGCAGGGACAAAATGAACTCTGTGAGGGTCCTTAGTTTTGGTTGTTTAATGTACTATTTTTGTGCTGGTTAGCCTCCTGCCAGAAGGTGGTGCTTTCAAGAGAGCACCAGCTGTGGTAGTACAGGGAGGATTAGGCAGTGGGTAGGAGCCTAGAACTCCCAAGAGTATATGCCCTTTGTCTTCAGCTACCTGGGTGGGTAGGGTGCAGAGCTAGGTGTGTCTGAGCTCAAACTCTCTCCTTCGGTGAGTCTTGTGCAGCTGCTGTGGGGGGTGGTGGTGTAGTTCCCAGGTCAATGGAGTTATGTTTTCAGGAGGATTATGGCTGCCTCTGCTGTGTCATGCAGGTCGTCAGAAAAGTGGGAAAAAGCCAGCAGTCACAGGCCTCACCCAACTCCCACACAATCCAAAAGGCCGGTCTCACTCCCATTGTGCCCTCACCAGTAGCATCAAGTCTGTTTCCAGGCAGTGGGTGAGCAGGGCTGAGAACTTGCCCCACGCTACCAGCCACACGACTGCAAAAGCAAGCAGGGCTTTGATGTCTCCTCAACTGTGCAGTCTGCACACTGGATTCATACTCTCCCTCAAGTTCCTGCCAGGAGACTTCACATTTGGGTGGAAGTGTTACAAAGTTCAAGCGGAGATTTTCTTTTTCCTGTCAACCTTTCCCAGTTCCTTTGGCAGCCCTCCTCAAGGACCCTTGTGAGACAAGGCAGAAATGGCTTCCCAGGGGACCCAGAGAGTCCCCAGGACTTTTCCTACTGCTTCCTCTAACCTTGTGTTTCACTTGGCTGTCTAAATTGACTCAGGTCCAGGTAAGGCCAGAATCTTGTGATCTAGACTTTGAGGTTCCCCAGTGAGGGTGTATGTTCAGACACACACCAACAAGAAAATAAGAACTCAGTCACAAAAATGAGTGGACAATTCCTCTTTCCTACTTCTGCAGCTTGGGCACCCACCGTATTTGGGATGTCTCTCGGGTCCTGCAGGAGGGTCTGTGAGTTCTATCAGCTTTTCTGGTTTATTCTTGCAGTAGTTCTGAAGCAAAAGTTCATGATGCAAGTTTCCACACACTGCTCTGTTTGCATGGGAGCTGCAATCTATTCCTGCCTCCCATCTGTCATAATTCCTCCGAATTCCCTTAACTTTATTATTTCATTCACTGCCACATTCAGTAAAAGAAGAAATATGCATGTTTCAAAGGTGGGATAATTGCAACTCACAATTTTTTAAGATTCTGAAATCAGAATGATAGACCAGAGGATTAACTCCCCCAAACAGGCTTTGTGTGAGCAACATGGCTGTTTATTCACTGGGGTGCAGGCAGGCTGACTCCAAAAAGAGATCCGCGGAGGTGGTGGGATAGGAGTTGGTTTTATAGGTTTGGGGTAGGCAGGGGCAAGTTACAGATGTTACAGTTTAGGGTGGTTTTTGCAAGCTGGGAGAGGGTCACAGGGTCTGCAGTCACAAGGTTGACCAAAGTCCAATTGCCTTATCAATTGAGATGGGAATAAGGAACAATAGAAGAATGTTTCAAGTTAATAAGACACCACAGGGACTGATTATTCTTCCCCTTTTCATGGTCTTCCAGTCACTTCAGATTTTCTAATTCTGGTAGGCCATTCAGAGGTGTACGTGTGGGTCACAGGGGTTGCCATGGCTTGACTTAGGGTATGTATGGCCTATGGTGCAGCCAGTTCAAAGAACCTTGCAATTGTGTAGTATTATTCTAGTTTTTCTGTCCTTGTGAATATTTGTTTTGGTCAGTCTTTTAAATTTTAACCATTTTAATAGATATGTTGTGGTAACTCAGTGTGATTAATTTTTATTTTCTTAGTGAAAAATAATGTTATCTTTTTATATGCTTACTTGCTATCCATATATGTTTGCTACTTAAATCTCTTGTCCATTTTTTAAAATGATTTTTTCAAATTAAGTTTTGAGAGTTATTTACATATTGTGGATACACATCCTTTAACAGATAAGTGATTACAAGTCATTTTGTTTGTGATTTGCAAATATTATCTTTTGGTCTGTGGCTTGCCTTTTTACTTTCTTAACAGTGTTTTTCAAAGAGGGAAAGTTTTTATTTTTCATAAAATCCAACGTACCACTTTTTGATTTTTGGATTGTGGATTTGGTATTGTATTTAGGAATTCTTTTTCTAAAATACTATCACAAAGATTTTCTTTTATCTTTTCTTCTATAAGTTCTGTAGCTTTCAGTTTAACATGTAGGGATATTATTCATTTTCAATATCGTGGATAGGAGCACTTATCTAGTATATGTATATCCAATTGTTCTAGCACCATTTGTTGAAAAGACTATTCACCAATGAAAATTGTTTTACACCTTTGTTAAAAATCAATTGCTCACGTATGCATCAATCTATTTCTTAACTCTCCCTCCTTTTCCATTGATTGACTAACCTGTCTTTGTGTCAATATCATGCTGTCTTGATTACTATATTTTTACAGTAAGTCTGGATATTGCAATGTCCCTTCTCACTTTGGCAAATCTCTGAAAATCTTCTACTTGATAATGCTTGCTTACATTTGGCTGACTCTGGTCTCAAAGGTGGGACAATTACAACTGACAATTTTTTAAGATTCTGATGTCAGAATGATAGACCAGAGGATTAACAGCCCTTAGACAGCAATATTCCTCAAAGTGTGGTCTGTGGACCACTCACATCAGACACAACTTTGAAGTTTGTTTGTATGATATTACCATTTACATTCCTGTGTGCTTATGCCTGATCTATTAAATTGGAATCTTTAGGTATGGGGCTTATGAATCTTCACATTTAGTAAGTTTTCTCAGTGGTTCTTATGGACATTTAAGTTGAATAATTGCTTATGCAACAGTGCTGGAAAAAAACAGCTTTCTTGTATATTTTTAACATTTATTATACAGATGAGTAAAACAGATGTACTTAGGTGGAAATAAATAAAATGCTTTAATTTACCTGTTCATTTATTTACTCAGTCACTTTTTTATTCATACATTTGTTTACTATTCATAAATGACAAAGGATAAAGTATAAAATGTAAAAATGCAAAACTGCAGCTTTGAAGAATTTGTGGAATCTATTTTCAAAGCCAGGATATATTTCTCAAGTATTATTTATGGCTGTCAGATGATGACTCAAATACTCCCTGCAATCAGGAAACAGAGGAATATTGTGCTGGAAGAACTGCCCACAGGCATCCCCACCCCCAGGCTTTTTGCAGATTTCTTTTAAACAATCTCAGACTAAAACAAAGCTAACTTATTCTTAAGCCTGTTTAGAACAGGAAATTTTGTAGCTTCCTTGAAACATTAGTTCCAGTGCTAAATAACGCTGCTTCTTTCAATACAAGTTCCTGAGTTACAACAGATACAGTTTCTTTATCATGGAAAATGCAAGGGAATAGGGGGTAGGGGGTGCTCTGCAGCCCATCCTGCCCTGAGAAATATTAAGAGGCTGATCAAGCTGGTTCACCTTGTTTTGACTTTGGTCTCTTTCAGTGATATGTCCACATCAGTATCATAATGTTTTCTTTGGTTCTCTCTAACTCCAAATCTCTACCAAGGAAATTATCTCGAAAACTCACTCACATCAATGGCAAATGATAGATAAATGCACAATATCTTCCACTGTAGAACTGAAGTGTGGAACTTCACATGCTGTTAATGGCAGTGGATCCGGACAGGTCTGCAGCAACCTCAATTCTTGCCTCCTCAGAAGAAAGAATTCGACCGAGGGCCGTAAGACACAGTGAGAGACGGAGGAAAGTTTTAGAGCAGGAGTGAAAGTTTATTTAAAAGATTTAGAGCAGGAATGTGTAAAAGGAAAATGAATCTTGGGGCCCCCAAATCATTAAGCTAAAGGGAAAAGTCAAACTGGGAACTGCTTAGGGCAAACCTGTCTCCCATTCTCTTCAAAGTCACCCCTTTACTCACTGAGATAAATGCATATCTGATTGCCTCCTTTGGAGAGGCTAATCAGAAACTCAAAAGAATGCAATAATTTTTTCTTATCTACCTGTATAACCAGGGTGGGGCACAGGGGCTCAGCTCCCTGCCCATGCTTGCCAAAGATGTAACCGGGGGACGGGAGCAGAGCTTCGGGGCCATCCCAAAGACACTTCCAGATGTCTGATCCAATGTTTTTCCTGACGCGCCCAGGTCCTTGGCCTCTCTTGCCCCAGGAATGAGGAAAAAGGGCCCTGGAGGTGCAGTGAGCTTACCATTTAAATAAATATCATGGACCCAATGAGTTTTGCAAAGAGAAATTTATTAGGCAGAGAGAGAGAAAGAGAGAGAAGGAGAGAAAACTCCCATGCTGCCGTGGGAGAGGATCCCAGGGGGGCATCTGTATAGGTAAGGAGCAGTGGGGTTTTTAACCTTGGAATTATTACCACCCCATTCATGTTCTTGTCCAGTGAGAGGAGTTCTTTCAAACTTCCACTGGAGTGATTGATCTTTGACTTTGATACTGGATTGGCTGCTAGGTCAGCAACAGAGGCCCTTCCTCCCAGAGTTTTTTGCAGGCTTTTTGAACAAAGAGGCTCACCTGGAATTTCTACCTAGCCCACACTCAGGAAAGTCATATAAAGAACTCTGTGTTCCTGGATGGCGATGTGGATAGAGGCATGACACTGGAAAATTCCTGCCTTTGAAACCACACCCCTCATGGACTCGGTTTCCTTAACAGAGTCCCTCACCTGGAAGCCCTCTCCCCACTTCAAGTAGTCCTGTCTTTGCTTCGAGTTGTCTTGCTTTTCTGGACAGAACCAATATTCATCTTACATATGTTGGATGATATCTCATGTCTCCCTAAAATGTATAAAACTACAAACTGTGCTCTGACCACCTTAGGCACATGTCATCAGGACTTCCAGAGGCTGTGTAACGGGTGTACATTCTCAACCTTGGCAAAATAAACTTTCTAAATTCACTGAGACCTGTCTCAGATACTCGGGGGTTCACAAATGAAAGGAAGTAAAGTGCACTTGGAAGAGGACCAAGCAGGCAACTTGAAAGATCAAGTGCACAGACTGACTTTGCCTTAGGGTTTGGCATGCTTCCTGGGTCTTGTTACTGCTCCCCTGGTTCTTCCCTTGGCTGTGCTCATGCACAGTGGCCTGCTAGTGCTGGGGAGAGGCCATATGTGCAGGTGTTTACTGGAGTTACACGCATGTTCTCATGAGGCGTTTTTTTTCCTCTTACTAGTCAAGTGTTCCTATAAGGTCATCTATCATTTAAACTCTACCATTTTGCCTTAGTGCACATGCTTGAGCCCCTCGCCCAACTCCTGAGATCTGATTGGAAAGCTAATCAACAGTTTCAGGTTTTTCTTTTCTTTTTTTTTTTTTTTTTTGTGAGATGGAGTTTCACTCTCGTTGCACAGGCTGGAACGCAATGGTGGTGCAACCTCCACTTCCCAGGTTCAAGCAATTCTCCTGCCTCAGCCTCCCAAGTAGCTGGGATTACAGGCATGCACCACCACGCCCAGCTAATTTTTGTATTTTTAGTAGAGACGGGGATTCACCATGTTGGACAGGCTGGTGTCGAACTCCTGACCTCGTGATTCACCCACCTCGGCCTCTCAAAGTGCTGGGATTATAGGCATAAGTCACCACGCCCGGCCTCAGGTTTTTCTGTCTGTTGGGGAACTGCTTTTCCCTGGCACTGGCTGAGACTAATTTTTATTTCAGAGAGACAGTTTAACAACTGCCTGACCATCATCTGATTGCTGACTGACATTTCTGATATGGGGCAGGGGGACCCTCTCCTGCCCTGCTCATGTTTGATTAGCTAATTACCATGACAATGGCAGAGCTGAGTAAGATAGGTACTTCAATGGATCCTCTCCCATGTTTCTGAAATTAGTTGCAAAAGGAACTTTGTTATTCTGCTTTCTTATTAGACAGTCTTGGAGACTCTATGATATAAACTCTCAAAAGGGCTGATAGTTATGAGCAGTCACAAAAAATGACTCTGTATTAGAGAATAAACATCACATCTGTTAAGTTTGCAAGATAGAGGACTTAAGACATCAAGAGAAACTTTGCTCTCAGGGAGTGACAGAGCATGTTAAAAGTTGGGAGGGGGCCGGGTGCGGTGGCTCACGCCAGTAATCCCAGCACTTTGGGAGGCCGAGGCGGGTGGATCACGAGGTCAAGAGATCGAGACCATCCTGGTCAACATGGTGAAACCCCATCTCCACTAAAAATACAAAAATTAGCTGGGTATGGTGGCACATGCCTGTAGTCCCAGCTACTTGGGAGGCCGTGGCAGGAGAATTGCTTGAACCCAGGAGGCGGAGGTTGCAGTGAGCCGAGATCGCGCCATTGCACTCCAGCCTGGGTAACAAGAGCAAAACTCCGTCTCAAAAAAAAAAAAAAAAAAAAAAAAAGTTGGGAGGGGCCTTGATATACAATGATACATCACTTAACAATAAATTATCTGAGAAACACATTGTTAGACAATTTCATCATGAACATCGTAGGGTGTACTGACACAAACCTAGACTGTATAGACTGCTTCATACTGAGGTTATATGGTATATAACCTATGGCTCCTAAGCTACAAGCCCGTATAGCATGTCACTGTACTGAAAATTGCGCAGTTGTAACACAATGGTAAGTATTTGTGCATCTAAACACATGTAAACATAGAAAAGTCCCAGTTAAAAGATGGTATATTGGCTGGGCATGGTGGCCTACGTCTGCCATCCCAGCACTTTGGGAGGCCAAGGTGGGAAGACAGCTTGAGGCCAGGAGTTTGAGACCAGCCTGGACAACACAGTGGAACTGTGTCTCTACAAAACATAATAATTAAAAAAGAAAACTTAGCTGGGCATGGTGGCATGTGCTTGTGGTCTTAGCTACTTGGGAGGCTGATACATGAGGGTCACTTGAGCCCAGGAATGCAGAGCTGTAGTGAGTTAGAATTGTGTCACTGCACTCCAGCCTGGGCAACAGAGCTAGACTCTGTCTGGAAAAAAAAAAAGGCAATATGAAAAACAAAACATGATAAATCTGTATAGGGCACTTACCATGAATGGAATTTGTGGGACTGGAAGTTGCTCTAGGTGAATCAGTGAGTGAGTGGTGAGTGAATGTGAAAGGCTAGGGCATTACTAAACGCTGCTGTGGACTTTATAAACACTGTATATTTAGGCTACACTAAATTCATAACAAAATTCTTTTCTAATAATACATGAACCTTTGCTTACCGTGACTTTTAAACTTTATCAACTTTTAGTTTTTAAAAAAAACATTTTGACTCTTGTAATAACACTTAGCTTAAAACACAAATGCATCGTACAGCTGTACAAAAATATTTTCTGGCCAGTAATCCCAGCACTTTGGGAAGCTGAGTTGGGCGGATCACAGGAGGCCAGAAGTTTGAGACCAGCCTGGCAAACATAGTAAAACTCTGTCTCTACTAAGAATACAAAAAATTAGCTGGGCATGGTGGCGTGCACCTGTAATCCCAGCTACTCCGGACGCTCAGGTGTGAGACTCGCTTGAATCCAGGAGTGGAGGTTACAGTGAGCCGAGATCGCACCACTGCATTCCAACCTGGGCAAGAAAGCCAGACTTTGTCTCACAAAAAAGAAAAATTTCTTTGTATCCTTATTTTATAAGCTATCTCTTTGTTTATTTTTTAAACTTTTTTTGTTAAAAACTAAGACACAAATACACGTCAACCTAGGAGTACACATGGTCAGAATCATGAACATCACTGACTTTCACCTCCACATCTTATTTCCTTGGAAGAGCTTCAGGGGAGATAACATGTATGGAGCTGTCATCCCTTATAAAAAATGCATTCTTCTGGAACACCTCCGGAAGGACCTGCCTGAGGCTCTTTTAGTTATCTTTTAAAAAAATAAGTAGTAGGAGTACACATTAAAATAACGATAAAAAGTATAGTACAGTAAACACACAAACCAGTTACACGGTTGCTTATCATTGTTGTCAAGTATTATGCACTAACCTATATTTTTGTCTGGCAGCCCAGTGCATTTGTTTACACCAGCCTCGCCTTGACGATAGGGATTTTTCACCTCCGTTATAATCTTATGGGATTACCACCATATAAATGGTCTGTCGTTGACCACAATGTCATTATGGGGTGCATACTGAACTGGCCTCATTATATAGATGAGGAAGCTGGGTTCCAGGGAGGTGAAGTGATGCATGCCAAGTCACATAGATGACTAGGGACTATCTGTAACGTGGAAATCAGATACAGCAGCCTCTACGTTACTTTGGTAACATAATTATCATGGGCTTACTAATAACCCAGAGCAAGTAAAGAGCATGCTAAATACCTTCTTGTTTCATAATCACGGCAAGAGCTCTGCAGTACAAATGCAAGATAATGTCCTCTGAGCCCAGTCCTTTGTGGGAAGAGGCAGAGTATAAATAAATAAGCAAGTAAGCAAGTAACCTCCAACTTACACTCCCAACAATGAAGAGTTTTAATTTTTTTTTAATGAGTGCATCCGTAGGGGTATGTATGTATATTAACTTATATTGTGTACTGACTAGAAAATGATCCACGATCTCTCGGAAGACCCATTCCTTTGATTAGTGGTAAGTTAGGTTAGTTAATTAAGGTTACTTTAATACTAATTAGTCAGGGCCTTAATTATGCTTTCAGAACAGGAACACAGGAATCATATGGTTCTTAGTGACCCAGTTAACTAAAGTGATAGGATTTTTTGTCTTTCATCTAATAATGATTCGTGATAAGGAACAGACGAAGAAAAGCTGATCCTAATGGGATTATAGGAGAATTATTTAACCAGAGTAAACCAGAGAGCAACAGAAGGTCTGAGATAAAAAAGCATCCTCAGTAGCTTCTGGAATAGCTCTGCAGGAGCACAGCCAAGGAGCTGAGACATGGCTGACTTTGTAATGAAGAGCTCCCCAAAATTGGCCCCATACTAGTAAGTCAATGGATTGCAGAGTGTAAGCAATAAAGGACCGCCTTAATTGCAGGAGGAGCGTCATGACAAACAGAAAACTAAGTGGAAAGAGGCTTTTCCCAATCACGGTAGTGGGCTTCCGTTACCGAGTGCCCTTTGAATGCCAGACCCTAAGACTTTCTGGAATTATGGAAATCAGTGTGCCAGGATTTCACTTCTCAAGGCAGTGATAGTCTAGTGGAATGGACAGATTTGCAGACAAATAAATTATACTGCAACACACTAAATGTGCTATTGGCAAATCTGTCCCTCCTATGCAAACTGTAAACAGACTGAAATGCTCCAATTTTCCACCAAATTCACCATGAAAATGTGGTTAAGTTCTTTCCAGCACCAGTACTGAGTTTTAGTAGCTGTAGCTCTTGTATTCTTGGATGATGTAGTGAGAACAATGTCCTCTAACGTGTCTAAGGCGACTTTTTGAATTCGGTGTCCTTTAGAGGTGGGAATAAGCAATGTGACAACTCAAGACTGACTCAGAGAACTACATTTGCAGCAAGTCATTGGATCTGTACGTGTTTGTGGTTTTAATGGATTACATCTGTTTTCCTATTTGCAGAATACTTTGCAATCCCCATCCAGTGAAGCCATTTCTCTCTACCATACAAATGGTAGCAGGATAATCGACGACAATATTAATTTGTACTACTACACTCTTTCTTCTGTTTTTTTTTTTCGCTTCCTATATACCAAGTCGCAGTGATTCCCCACCTGAGAGTCTTTAGTATTGTGGGACAAAAAGACAAACTAGTTTTGTTTTTAAAAGCTCTACCAATGTACTAGATCTTCCCTGGAAGGAGCCAGAATGCAGGTGAAATTAAGGCGAAAGCTTAGAGGTTGAGACACCATTATGGAGAGGGGTGGGGACAACAGGGTGGCCAGGCCAGGGCTTTACAGTTTTTATAAGAATTGCACATTGTATCTACTTGGGGTGGCTGTGGAATCTGATGAGAACTGCGGTGCAAGCAGAAATTTTGTATACTTGATATTGACAAAGATGTCCCCACTCTCAAAGAGCCCCCGCTGGCTTGAACAATGAGCATACAGGCAATGAACTTCACGAACAGGAAACCAGAAGGCCCTTCCCAGGCATTGGGCTTGGCTCTGTGGACCTCAGAGTCTGTGCAGCAGATCTCAGAGTATGTGTAGCAGACGCAGTGATAACAAAGATTGAATTTCTTGCCAGCTTTTTGGAATAGGAACTCAAAACACATAGAATTTGTTTTAGAAAATTATAAGTGAAGTTGACATTAATCCTATGTTGTGACTTACGAATTCTTACACATTACCCCACTCATATTCCATAATAAGCAAATGCATTCTTTGCTCCTGAATCAAGGACATATGTTCTCAGCAGTCTCATTTCTGTGTTCTTAGGACCCTTGATATCTAGTGCACGAAGCTCCCCTTCATTACCTCTGGAAAACCTCCCTTTAGAATCTACATATCTGGCCACAGAGAAGCTCAGACTAGTATTAGTTATAATGTGAACTCACTTCATACATCCTTAGAAGATTCATGAATTCACTTCTACCTGCTACTATTCTTTGGTACAACCCACAGCCTTTATCTGGTACGTGACCACAAAAGTAGTTTGTATTAATGCTGGAGCAAAACCAGTCTTCTTTGAACTTATTGAGAAATTTGTACGTGTATAGGGTTGATAACACAAGGCACTATGCTTTAGATGGACAATTTGAGAGGTTTTCAAGGATAATTTTTGATTATCAAAATTTTGCCTTACTTTTTTTTGGTTCTAGAAACTACTAGGTTGGCACAAAAGTAATTACAGCTTTTGCCATGACTTTCAATTGCTTATTTCCAATTTCACATTAAAAGTCATGGTAAAAACTGCAATTAGTTTTGTAGCAACCTAATATGACACTTCATCATTTTACATAGATCTTTCTCAAATCACACAAATATTACTCATTAAATAAATAAATTCCGGTCTTTTCGACTCTATCCTGATGATATTACTATAATCACAAAAGGAGATGCCACAGAAGTTTGAAGGTGAAAGGGAATGCAGATGACAGCAGCATCTTCAAGGAAAGGCATAGAGGATATTCAGTAGTCATAAAATCATAGAGAAGTTACAGGAAGAAAAAAGATAAATGCAGACTTGACAAGTGTTTTTTTTCTGGCTTTAGACCTCTGTTCTTTAAGCTCGGTGCCTTATACAGTTCATGCCATTCTTGATAAGCATCCCCTTAAGTCTCCTAAAAATCATTAGTACTATCTCACAAATAACACTATATGAGGTTGTGAAACCTCAGTTTGCTTCCCCGGATCTCCCTCACTTATTTCTCAGATTGTTTCCATTCTAATGCCTTCTGAACTTAACTCTGTAGCCATGACCTTTCTCCCGACCTCCAGACTTTTTTAAATCCAATTTCCTACCTGACATCTCCTCTAAATTTCTAAAAGGTCACAAAATAAATAGCCCTCTCCCCAAACCTATTCCCATTTCTCTCCCCTTCTTGATAATTAGCCATTTCTCCAAGAGCTGCTTCAGCTAGACACAATGCAGTGTTTTGTTGTTTGCTTTTGTTTTCTTTTGAGATGAAATCTGTCATCCAGGCGGGAGTGCAATGCAATGTCGGCTCACTGTAACCTCTGCCTCCTGGGTTCAAGCAATTCTCCTGCCTCAACCTCCCAAGTAGCTGGGATTACAGGTACCAGCCACCATGCCTGGCTAAGTTTTGTATTTTTAATAGAGACGGGGGTTTCACTATGTTGGCCAGGCTGGTCTCAAACTTTTGATCTCAAGTGATCTGCCCATCTTGGCCTCCCAAAGTGCTGGGATTACAGGCATGAGCCACCACACTCGGCCCCATGTAGTGTTTTTAATTCTGTTCTTTTCTCCATCCCAACATCCAACATGTCAGCAAATCTGTCTACTGTATCTGCAAAATATGTCCCAAGTCAGCTAAGTATTTTTCTGTTTCCGCTGCTGCTATCTTCATCTCAGCACCCATTGTCATTTTCCTGCAATCCTGCAGTGGTCTCTAGACTATCTCTCCACTCCCCCTTCTGCTGTCACTTTCCTCCACATTCCAGGCTCTGCAGAGTAACTATGGTGAAGCTACAAAAACAAAATTCAGATCATGGCAATTCTTAGCTAAAACCCTCCAGACTTTTGCTATTGCACACAGAATAAAGTCCAAATGCCTGACGTGGTTTAACAGTCTCTCCACGACTCAGTGCTTACTCATTCATGAATCACCTTCTACCACTCTCTTTCTCCTGCTCACACATGGTGGTTTCTCCTATGACCTTCTCTTGGGTCTTTGAAATGCCAAGCTTATTATGATCTTTGGGCCTGTGCCCTTGCTGTTCCTTCTACCTGGAATGTTCCTCTCTCAGGATCTTCACAAGGCTGATTCCTTTTTGCTTTTCAAGTCTTAGCTCTGGTGGCATCTTCTCAGTGAGACCAACACTGACTCCAGCTCTCAGTCGCATCGACATGTTCAATTTTTTATTAAACTCACAGATACCCAAAATGCCCTTTGCCTTTTATTTGTGGGCTGGTTTATGATCTACTTTCACCTTCCTGTGTCTGTCTTATTCTCTGCCATGTCCTTGGCACCTCGTGGGATGTGTTCACAGAATAGACCCTCATGAACAAGTGGTAAATGCGTGGATGAAGGTCTCTATGGTGTATTTCATTTTGGTTCATTAATATGGTGTTTTGAACTAAAATGTGGCAATCCCCACATTTTTTAAAAATCTTGCTTTAGTTTATTTTTGGGATACCTGCTGCTAAAACCTCTTCTTGTCCCATAGCTGTAGGGATGAGTTTCTGCAGCCAAACCCTTCTTCCCTCCTTCCTTCCCCCACAGAAGGTCAGGCAATGAACACTTCTAGCAAGACCATCTCTAAAGCTGCATCAAACCTTCTATAGCTAGTTCAATGAATCCATACAGTAATGGAACTACTTCTATATAAACCTAAGGAAAGTGCCTTTTGCCTTTCGTGGCTATGCCCAAACAATCTGTGCTCCTGTTTTTAGTGGCCCACAGAGCTCTCAGTGAGATAGTTTTTTAGTATATGTATATATTGGAGTCCTCATTCCCAAGGATTCAGATAAGAACTTAGGGCTATTGCGGACCAGGGGAAATATTTGAGAAACAGACTCAGTGTTGTGCATAAAAAATTACTTCTCACGAAACTGGATCTGGTCAGTGTCTGGGCCTGATATTTTCAAGGCCCCTGGTTCCTAGTACAAATAGCTTCTACATATCTTTCCTCTCCAGGCTGCCAGCCTTGCCTGGATATAGCTGAATCCCACCAGTGAGTATAGCTCCAGCTGCTATACTCAGTCCAATGCCAAAGTGATATTAAAATCCTGACACAGGACTGATTAAACCATGCCTACGTGGTTAGGAAAGGATTCATGGAGGAGATAATATTTAAGCTCATTTCAAAGGGTAAGTTGAAGAATTCAAGGCAGAGAGGAAAGTGAAAGCAAAAAAAAAAGTGACATATATATGCAAAGACATAGAATTACACCATCAGGTTCTTAAAAGGAATTTAGCAGTGTTAGAGTAGAAGAGGAGATGGGGGCCAGTAAGGGAAGTTGAAATCAGGTCATCTAGGTCTTGTGAGCCCTGACAAGGAACTGAGTTTTAACGAATAGGGGACTGTCACTGAACACATTTTTAAGCAAGAGACAGATGTGATCAAAATTTTCTTTTATAAATGTAACTCTGGTAGGAGCATATGTAATAAACTGGAGTGGGAGAGACTACTGGTAGGGAGATCAGAGAGGGGTCTATTACCAGGGTCAGGCAGGAGAAAAATAGAAACATGGACTAAGGGGATAGCAATCATGATGGTGGTGAAAGAATAAGAAAGGTCTGATTTAAGGGGCATTTCAAAGATAGCATAGACCTATAACGGCTGATTGGCTCGGAGCAATTATGGAAAATAAGTTTCAAGAGTGATTAACCAAATTTTATTCTTGGAAAACTGTGAGACTTAATATGGCATCAATTGAGATAATTAATCCAAGAAGAGAAGGAATAGAGAAGAAGAGAGAAAGATGTTTGCCATGCTTTAATAAAGCAGCCCAGAAGAAAAGTGTTACATCGTAGTTACAGTATTTAAGGTTGGGGTTGTAGCGTTCCTTCGATAGGAAGACAGGCCACCCATTGATACTGTTGATGGAATGCAGGGTAATCTGACACATGTGGCATATTGGTAGTTTGTACTAAGGATTTTGATCTGTATTGAAAGGTAAGTGATCCTCAAAGAGTCACTGATCCTTGTCTGACATTTACCCATTCTCTAGCTTCCATTAGCAGTCTGTTGGCATTCTCACACTGAGATATACAGAGCTCTTTGCCTTTTCAGTCTCATTGCACAAACGCTGAACCAACGTCTGTGCTGCAGGAGGAAGAAACCAACGTTTTGTTTTTTGCTTTTTAAAATCTGTGGTGTTTAAAGCAGAGAGGGGTTAGAGTATAGAACTGGGAGTCAAAAGATTTTGGTTCTTTTCCTGGTTGTTCAAGTTAGGTAGTCTTTCCTTTTGGTTCTTTCTCCTTCCTTCCTTCCTTGCTTCCTTCCTTCCTTCCTTCCTTCCTTCCTTCCTTCCTTCCTTCCTTCCTTCCTTTCTTCTTTTCTTTTCCTTAGCTTTTAGAAGTTTGGATTCATCATCTGTAAAATGATGATGAATGGTGGCTGTGCTTGTAACATTTTGGCTAGTTGGCAAAATCAAGTGGGATAGGGTTTATCAGGACTCAATGTGTTGCTATTTAGTTTAAAGCATAGTAGCAGCAAATATTATCCAATGAAATTACCTGGTATGGTGCACAGAATCCTCCGTGATGCCTGGAGAAGATGACCACATTTCCATACCAGTCAATTTTGTGTAATAACAGAATAGTGATTGAAAGCACAGACTCTGGAGCACACTGTGGTAAGTGCAAGTTCCAGTCAGCCACTTTTCAGTGGAATGCTCATAGACAAGTTATTCGGACTCTTTAAACCTTTCTTTCACTATCAGTAAAAGAGAGATAGTAATTCTTATTTCACAAATTTGAGATAATAAAGCAGATGATACAAGTATTGACGATATTGATTTTATCCTGTCACACTTGGGTATAAGAAATGTCATATGATTCTTCTAAATAAAAACTAAATCTCACTCTGAGCAGCCATTCACCAGGATATTGCGACAGTTATTATCATTCATATTTGTTCTTTGCCTCTACCCACAGATAATTGTTTCCAAATAATCTAAAAGTCTTACATTGTATCTTGAAGGAAAAAAAATTCTCAACTCCTCAACCCATTGTGGTTGCTGTTAGATACTTACAGTTCAACTCTAACAGAAGAGGCTCTGCTAGTTCTGTGTCAAGCTTGGGTGTAGGGGCCTTTGCCAAGACGGGGAACTTCAGCGTTTAGTGCCTCTAGTACAGGACACGGCCATTCACTCCAGCCTTGAATCGTCTGAGAGAGCAGAATCTGAATTAGGTGTGAATCTTCACTATGTGCAAAACCAGTCAAAACCCCCACCCCTTCCCAGGTTTGGGGTATCTCCCCGTCTTTCAGGTTCAGAATATTTGGCCTCTCTGCTTACATACTTTCCCCACTCAGCCTTGGCATTTCCCCCACAATTTCCCCTGAAAGCATCTTTAAAAATAATGTTCTTCTTTCTTTCCTGGGGGTGTGGTGAATAGCCTATTTACCCAATTGATGTTGTCAGGTGAAATCCCTGTTTTATACGTATAGATCACTTACTGTACTTCTTTGCACAAGATAAGCGCTCTATTAATGGCAACTGTGATGGAGAGCTGCTGTCTCTCCTGAACCATCCTCCAGCTTCCTTAAGCTCGACAGTCCTGCTCTGTGTCCAGGAAACTGACACACAGGATGCATCATTGAGTTCCCATGTCCTCTGGCTTCTGGTTAAGCTCTGTGTGTAGAGGGGAGGAGAGAGAGGAGAAGAGTTAGGTGGAGGAATTCTTCTCCTGGCTGCTCCCTGTGGAGTCGCATGCTGGCTGCCTCACTCTATGTCAGGCTACAACTTTTGCTACATGGCCCATGCTTCATGATCTTTTTTCTTCTTTTCCTGCCTCTTCATGCCTTAGATGTGGTGACAACTCTCATGATTACTAGCTCCAGAGTATTACCCCATCCTTTGTTGCTTTTCCTTTTTTGGTAAATAGCTCCCATCCTCATTATTCTTGATACTCTTTTTTTCCCCAGGATGGACTCTCACTCTGTCACCCAGGAGGGAATGCAGTGGAATGATCTCAGCTCATTGCAACTTCTATCTCCTGGGTTCAAGCAACTCTCCTCCCTCAGCCTCTCAAGTAGCTGGGATTACAGGAGCCTATGACCACACCAGGCTAATTTTTGTATTTTTAGTAGAGGCAGCGTTTCACCATGTTGGCCAGGCTGCTCTCAAACTCCTGACCTCAGGTGATCTGCGCGCCTCAACCTTGCAAAGTGCTGGGATTACAGACGTGAGCCACCATGCCTGGCCTCTTAATAAAATCTTGATTTTATTTAAGTATTGGGTTCTTGAGTGCTTCCTGGATCATTTCTCAAAACTAGAGGAATAATTAAGAACAATCATAATCATTTTATTCCCATGTCAGCAAAAAATGGTCATGTACTGCGCTGCGGTCAGTGAAATGAAAGAAAGAGGGTTCTTGGGAGTACCTCAGAAAGTCTTCTTTACCCTTAAAAAGAGACACCTAATAAAAGCTTGTACTTTTTATCTTTACGTGTTGTGTATAGATGTGATCATTTGAGCCATCTTGTAACCATGAGTGAAAGCCAAGAGAAAAATCACAGAGAAACCTGACATTGTTAAGTTGCTGAATGAAGTCCAGAATTTCCTACTGTCAAGATTGTGTTATGGGATTGAATTAATTTTCAGTGATTTAAATGACTTTAGTTGGAGTGTTATGTTACCTGTAGCTAAAAATAGCCCGAGGGGACCAGTCCCAAATCTCTCTTTATGCTTGTTTGTTTTTGGTGCAAAAACAATCCCTGACAGAAAAATAATTATTTTCAATGTTCAGTAGCTGCTATTTTTTTTCTATTGCATTTTATTTTCAAGTTAAGACCATAAAACAATAAAGAACATTTGAATCTCTTTAAAGTGAAGACTTCTAGCAGTATAAAATTTCCATATCATCTGGGAATGGCACACTTCTGAGATGAGTGGGCTAGGACATGGGAAATCTACATTTCAACAAATGTCAAATAGGGGTTAAATTTTTCTTGAGAAAACAAACAAAAAGATAATATCTATAAGATTAAAGAAAAAAATGTTACCTTGCTTTTCTTAGAATTTCAGTTTTACTGTGGAAATTGTGGAGTCTGAAAAGGAAAAGCTATTTGCTTATGGGATTAAAGAGTAGACAATCCTAGAGACTCTGGGAAACTTTAGTATCAGCCATTCTACCAATTACTGATTTACATTTTGCCAAATGCTTGGCAAAGTTTCTGGCCTATTGTTACTATGATGTAATTATTTATTTAACATATTTTCTAGCAAGAAAAGAGAGGTAGAAACCAGAAGTGATAAGTTTTCAATTTCAGATACAGGTCAGAGGTAAAGGAGTTATACAGCTGGATTTTCCAGGAAAGGACCCATTTCTAATACAAATTGATTCATTCAGTTCTACTTCAGTGACTCAAGTATCACAGAACATAAAGACCATGTCATATGACTCATCTCTTTCATTTTTTTTTTTTTACCAGAAAATCAGTTGCCCAGAAATAATTACAATTTCATAAATCCCCTACCTTCCTTAGGGAAGGTAGATTTCCTTCCTTCTAATGCCTTTGTCACATAGAGACAGAAAATCAGAAAAAAATATCTGGGGATGGGAAACTGCTACTATCAACATTTATCTTGTTTTCCTCCTCTTTACTCCTTATTTTCAATTTTGTGTGCCAACTCAGGTGACCATCCTCCCACAAACCTACATAGTGGTGGGGAACAGGGAAGGGGCAGATGTTGGCTCTGATAAATAGCTTCCCCTCTTTCTATGCCTCTGCTACAAGGTACTTATTGATACAAAAATAAAAAAAGGACTAAACATATTATCCAGCTTTTCTGTGTAAATCCGAAAAAGACATTATTGTTGACTGGGTTCTATATCAAGTCAGGGAAAGTTATCCACAAACAGGATAAGGATAATAAACTCTTTGGGGTATCAGTATACCATACAGCAATCTCACCGTTCCCTAGAGCTGTGGAAGAATTCATTTACCTCACATAGGTGAGCCTCTCTCTTCCCCAGAGAGCATTTTGATCATCTTAGCTCAATACAAGATGAGATCCATTGTCAGCAGTAACAATTTGTACCTTTTTTTTTTTATTTTTTTTTATTTTGCCTCACTGGCTTGAAACTTAAAGCATCTCTGACTGGAAAATAAATGGCAATAGCTGTATCTCAATTTTTACAAAGGGGTCGAGAAGGAGAGAAAAAGAACCTTAGAGAGATGAAGATGTTCTTCTGAAATCATAGGTCCATCCAATCAGCGATAATGCAGGAAACCAAAGCCAGACCTCAGAAAAATCAGTCCAGTTATTTCCTCAAATCTTGTTTTCTTATTTGTTTCAGGAACATGGTAATTCTTGCCTCACTAGCACTCTTTCAAAGACAGTGAAGCGTCCCTTAGCATTTGGAAAGAATTTTATTTTGCTGAATTTTGGAGCTGGCCTGGGCTGACTCTCTATTAATGTTAGAGAAAAAGTCAAATAACACGATTTTTCTATTAAAGCAAAAGTTTCTACATTAACTCTGAACTTCGGGACACCACACAGAGCTGAAGATAGCAGCTGAAGTGACAGTGACACAGAAATGGAATGAATTAAAATTGCCACTGACAATAAAGCGGGAAGAGGTGGTAGGCAGTAAAGGCTTGTCCCTGAAAATTTTACAGCATTGCTGATGCTGGAAGGAACAGTAATTTAAGGCAGTTATGGACCTTAAAAAAAAAGCAATAATGTTGAAGTCAGACCCAGTCTGTACGGAATGGTTATTATTTGGTTTAAAACTGTGAAGAATGCATTTACTACTTTGGTAAAAAGGAGATACTGACCTTGATGCAGTGCACATTTGATATGGGATTAGAGGTTCTTGTTCTTAGTTTGCTGCTAAGGACAGGGGAGCGGCAGTAAAAGAGCATCCTGGCACTGAACAGGCACATGTGTGTGCAGCTCCACTTTCGACAGGGCTTAGAATCAGCAGACACTTGCATTTTAGGGATACAGTCTAAAAGCTCTGAGAGGACTGAAGTGGTATTTTGAGAACACATGTGCATATGCTCCCTCCGAGGCACGTGCCCCGATCTATCTGGGATCACTGTGCATTCTTCAGGAAACTGGTCACAGAATAAGGCATCAGGACTTCCAGACATCACGTCTGCATCCAGGTCGGATCATAGCTCTCCTTTTACCGTCTGTGTTATCCTGGGCAAGCTATATGCTTCTCTGGTTTTCAATTTTTCCTTCATATGGGATTATAATTATATTTTGTTTATAATGTTAAGAAAATGAAGACACTTTTTCAATGTCGAGCACTATATAAAAGCTGAAAATTGTTCCCACTAGATTGGACTGACAAGGGAGTGTAGGTTTACCTCTTATTAAATATATGTGCATATTTTTATTTATGCATTTGATATCAGTTGCCATCTGAGACTTGGACAAAATGGCAAAGAAGGCAGAATCTGAATCTTTCTGATTTTCCTATGAGCAACTTATCTACCCATTTCTTTTTACCCCTTTCTCTCCAGAAAACGAAGTCAGAGCAGAAGGAGAAGTGAAATGGTGATGAGGTGAGTGGGGCAAAAGTAATGGCATGTAGGCCAAGTGTCCAGGGTGCACAAGATTTCAAGAGCTACAATGAGATTTGAGATTTGAAAAATAATTTTGGCTTCACTGATGCTTAGCCCAACTTACATAGAGTTACTATACTATGTATTTATTGTATGATGTGGGCAAACTTTAATGTTTTATATTATGTCAATTATGTGCCTAGAATTTTAGAAGATCTTAAAAGCACTTAGTGTGGATGATAAGGAAAGACCTGTTCGCATGGTAAGACCAGCATCTTATCAAGGGAGAAAATGTTCAGCTAGACCGATAATTGTGTGCATGTGTGTGTGTGTGTGTGTGTGTGTGGTGGAGATGAGGTGAGCAGGCATCACTCAGCAGTAGCTAGGGAGACATTTTTAAAATTCACACATTTCTGTCTCTCCTGCAGGATGTAAGGTAAGATGTGGGAAGCGACATTACAGGCTATGCCAATTTTTGTTCCTCATTGTATTTCCAGCTTAGCACACATTAGGCACTCAATAAACACTGAGTGGATACATGAATGAGTGGTCTAAGTCAAGGGGTACCTGGTGATGCCAGAGAGGTTGGAGTAGAGGGAGGGCGGTATCAGGGTGTCATGCATGATTCAAGCACTATGAAGTGACTAGCCTGAGAGTTACCCTGAATGAGATGAGGCAGCATGGGAAACTGAGTGTTTGGAAGGGATACAAAATAATAATAATAGTGATATATCATCAACAATGATATTTTGAGTTTACCATCTGCCAGGTGTTATAATAAAAAACTTATATTCAGCATCACATTGTTTTGAATCACATCAGCTCTATAATATAGGCATTATTACCATAGCCATTTTATGGATAAAGATACACAGAAGTCAGGTTAGTTACCTAAGGTCACAGAACTAGTATGTGATAGAACTGGGAGTTAAACCCAGGTTTGTCATACCTCAGTTCTGCAGTGTAGGAATCCGTAAAGCACACAAGCATACAAATAGAGCTCCAATCCTAGAGGATGCTGGAATAGTTATTATAACACAGGTTATTGAAGGAGAAAACTGTTTTGAAGGGAAGGTAAAAGAAACTCATTTTATTAAATAGAAGATAAGGAAGAGACTAAGTTATTAGGAGCAAGAAAGGAACCTGATTTCTTGAACTGGGATACAGACTCTAGGTTGAGTTAGAGCAGGACTGGGTTGCTTTCAAAGCTTAGACTGGAGGTCTGAGTTAGAAGATCAGAGTCACTAGTTGTAGAGAGCACTGGATCTCACATTCAGGGCACTCATGCTGATGCTGAGTTGATGTCTGTGTTTTACTTGAACCTGTTCTTTCTAAGTCTAATCACTCCTCTTTCCTTACAGGGGAGTCTCTCTAAATGGGTTTAGACTATTTCTGGTTCTTAGCTAGAAATGCCTATTAAAGCACCTGAATAGCTCATGAAAATATCTGTTTGAGCTTCATCTCAGACCAGTAAAATAAGACCTCCTACGGATGAAAGTAAAATAAGACCTCCTGTTTCTTAATAGTTCCTATAGTCAATTCTAATGTGCAGTCAAGGTTAAGAATCATGGGTGTATGTTAACATTTCTGATTAAATTAACCATTATTTATGTAAATTTAGCTCACAGTTCTTGGATGGCATGTATGTATGTATTTGCAAAGTTATTTATTTTTTAAATATTTTTTCTAATTATAAAATTAAGACAAATTTATAAAATGATATGTATCTTTTCAAAAGAAGAGATATTTATTGTTTCCTGACAATGTGATAGAAATCCAAAATACAGTACAAGAGCTGAAAGTGCAAATAGCCCTTTTGAATAAATACAAGGAGGAATTTCTGAGAAATCAACAGAAATCACCAGAAACAAAAACTGAAGAGAGCTGAAAGACACATTTCTAGACTTGTGCTAATGTTGCAGGTGCACTGGAGCCAGGATTGGGTGATAACGGCCCAACATCTAATGGAGAAAATGTCCTAGGACAATGGTAATTCACGAAGGCCTGGAACTGAGACCCTCTAACAAAGACAGGCACTTGAAAGCCTATTCCCTTAATGAAAAGTTGAGCTGGGGCCAGAGGGCTGAGGTGGGGAAGGTGAGCTGTCTATATTACCTTGGGCTTCAGATAAAAGAAAGTTCTCCTCTTCCAATTTGTATCTTTGACACAATGCACTGAGCATAATTTATGTACAGTCTCATACTCGGTTGGTCTTTCTCACCTCTGGAGCCCCATGGCTGCGTTCTCATGGGACCCCTGGCTGCTGCCTCTGTACCAGCCACAGCTGCCACCACCTTATCTGCCAGCCTCTGTTATGATTGCTATGCTTTCCAAAGGACCTATATCAGCTCTGGAGACCGGGCCCAACCAATTGTGCCCTGGGAGACCTGGCTCCCTTAATCACTTCTGGATTCAAATAAAGCACTATGAAAAATAGTTTGGGAAATTCGAGTTAAAATAATTATAATTTTGTTCATAACACTCTGGCAAGACTGATGAAAGAAAATAAATCTCTTTTAAGAGAACCCAGATGAACTCAAAAACCCAAATCTTGCAAGAGTCCCATAAATAAATGATGCAAAACATAAATTCACAATTAAACAACAACAAAAACAATAAAAGCAACACACACAGACACGGTAACAAGCCAACAAAAGCACGACTCAAAAGAGAAAAAAAACACAGCAAATGTACTCTTCAGGAGCATCATGTAATGAGAATATCAAATGGTGAATGTAAAATAAAATTTTGGATTCCCTCCAGAAGCTGACTGCAAGAGTAGGATTCAAAATGCAAGTAGTGGGGAGGATCCAAGATGGCTGAATAGGAACAGCTCCGGAGAGCAGTTCCCAGTGAGAACAGTGCAGAGGGTGAGTGCTCACTGCATTTCCAAACAAGTTTTCACTGCCTACAGACCAGGAGATTCCCAGGCCGAAAAGCGCCCACAAATTTTCAGGGCAGCGATTTCAGCTGGGTCAGCGCACAGAAACTCACACAAGTCTGATTGGCTGTTTCGACTGGCGCCTGGAATGCCTGGGAGACAGAGCTGCCCATTCAACTGAAAGGGAGGGGACTGAGACAGGGAGCCAGGCCATTTGGCTCGGCAGGTACCACCCCAACAAAACAAGCAATCTGAAACGCTCTTGGATTGAGAGTTTGGCAGCAAGCGCAGCTGGACACAGGAAGGTCCAGCTCAGTAGGGGGAAAGGCATCTGCCGCTACCATGGCAGTCCGCCACTACCAAGGCAGTTCACACAGCAGCTGGGCAGAGCCTGGAGCAGCTCAGCAATGCCTCTGCTGGCAGATTGTGACTAGACTACTCCATGCGGGGCAGGGCATCTATGAAAAAAGGCAGCAGCACGACAGGAACTTATAAATAAAGTCAACCTTCCTAGAACAGACCACCTGGGAAAAGAGGCGGTTATGAGTTCAGCAGCAGCAGGCTTAAAGGTACCCGACCAGCAGCTCTACACGGAACAACAGAGTTCCCAGCAAAGCACTTGAGCTCCTATAAGGGACAGACTGTCTCCTTAAGCAACCCCCCAACCCCCATATACCCAAAGAGACACCTCATAAAGGAGAGCTCAGGCCAACATCTGGCAGGTACCCTTCTGGAACGAGGATAGCAGAGGAAGAGGACTAGATAAACAATGAAATGAAGGCAGAAATAAAGATGCTATTTGAAACCGATGAGAACAAAGACACAATGTACAAGAATCTCTGGGACACATTTAAAGCAGTGTCTAGAGGGAAATTTATAGCAATAAATGCTCACTAGAGAAGCGAGGAAAAATCTAAAATAGACACCCTATCATCAAAATTGAAAGAGCTAGAGGAGCAAGATAAAAAAACTCAAAAGCTAGCAAAAAACAAGAAACAACTAAGATTAGAGCAGAACTGAAGGAGACAGAGATACAAAAAAATCCTTCAAAAAAATCAATAAATCCAGGAGCTGGTTTTTTGAAAAGATCAACAAAATAGATAGACTGTAAGCCAGATTAATAAAAAAGAAAAGGGAGAAGAATCAAATAGATGCAATAAAAAATGATAAAGGGGATATCACCACTGACTCCACAGAAATATAAACTACAATCAGACAATTCTATGCACATAAACCAGTAAACCTGGAAGAAATGGATAAATTCCTGGACACTTGCACCCTCCCAAGCTTAAACCAGGAAGAAGTTGAAACCTTGAACAGACGAATAACAAGGGCTGATGTTGAGGCAGCAATTAATAGCCTACCGACCAAAAAAAGTCCAGATCCAGATGGGTTCACAGTTGAATTCTACCAGATGTGCAAAGAGGAGCTGGTACCATTCCTTCTGAAACTATTCCAAACAATCCAAAAACAGGGAATCCTTCCCAAATCATTTTATGAGACCAACATCATACTGATACCAAAACCTGGCAGAGACTCAGCAAGAAAAGAAAACTTCAGGCCAACATCCATGATGAACATAGATGCAAAAATCTTCAATAAAATACTGGCAAACCGATTGCAACAGCACATCAAAAAGCTTATCCATCATGATCAAGTAGGCTTCATCCCAGGGATGCAAGGCTGCTTCAACATATGCAAGTCTATAAACTTAATTCACCACATAAACAGAACCAAAGACAAAAACCACATGATTATCTCAATAGATGCAGAGAGTACCTTTGACAAAATTCAACAGATTTACAAGAAAAAAACAAACAAACCCATCCAAAAGTGGGCAAAGGTTATGAACAGACACTTTTCAAAAGAAGACATATATGAGGCCAACAAACATATGAAAAACTGCTCATCATCACTGATTATTAGAGAAATGCGAATCAAAACCACATTGAGATACCACCTCTTGCCAGTTAGAATGGCAATCATTAAAACATCAGGAGACAACAGATGGTGGAGAGGATGTGGAGAAATAGGAACACTTTTACACTGTTGGTGGGAGTGTAAACTAGTTCAACCATTGTGGAAGACAGTGTGGCAATTCCTCAAGGACCTAGAAATAGAAATTCCATTTGACCCAACAATCCCATTACTGGGTATATACCCAAAGGGTTATAAATCACTCTATTATAAAGACACACGCACACATATGTTCATAGTGGCACTGTTTACAGTAGCAAAGACCTGGAACCAACCCAAATGTCCATCAATGGTAGACTGGACAAGGAAAATGTGGCACATATACACCATGGAATACTATAAAGCCATAAAAAAGCAATGAGTTTGTGTCCTTTGTAGGGACATGGATGAATCTGGAAGCCATCATTCTCAGCAAACTGGCACAAGAACAGAAAATCAAACATGGTGTGTTCTCACTCTAAGGTGGGTGTTGAACAATGAGAACACATGGACACAGGGAGGGGAGCATCACACACTGGGTTCTGTTGGTGGGGGCAAGGGAGGGACAGCAGGGGGTAGGGATGTTGGGGAGGGATGACATGGGGAGAAATGCCAGATGTAGGTGATGGGGGGATGGAAGCAGCAAACCACATTGCCATGTGTGTACCTATGCAACAATCCTGCATGATATGCACATGTACCCCAGAACCTAAAGTACAATAAAAATAAAAATAAAAAATAAAAAATAAAAAAATTCAAGTAGTTTATGTAGTAGATGGTCTCAGAATATATCAGTAAAAAATTAGGGAAATTAGATAGAAAAGAGAAAGAAGTCAATAGATGATATATTACCAAATGAGTTTCTACTGTGGACAACTGAATCTCAGTATCACTGGGAACTCTGCTAGCAGAGGTGGAACACTCTTCAGAGTTATCCCAACTAAGAAACAAGGAAGCTGGGGATGCTTATTCATCAACTTCTCATCCGTCATTAGGTAAAGGATGCTTCTGGAAACATTAGGTCAATAGCCTGGGCTGATCCTAAGGGCTTAGGACCAAGCAAAAAGTAATCAGACAGAATGGCAAGATCCAGCTATCAGATTTTGGCATGTACAGGTGAATGTCAAGGGGTAAGGAGCAGAAATATGAGGATTTATGAGGATTTGATCACTAAGAATGTTTAAGAAATAAAGACTACTATATATACTTACATACATACATATATATTATTAAAAGATATAAAATTATTAAAAGATATAAAACCTCAGTGTCAAGAATCCTTCCCAAAATTCAAACAGGAGTAACAAGAAATCTCCTTTGAACACACACTGAGACCCATCCCAGAGACTGTAGAACACAAGAGAGAAACAAGAGGTATAACAAGCAGTCAGAAAAAAAGGACAAATTTCAACAGATTTCTCACAGACCAAAAAAAAAAAAAAAAAAAAAAAAAAAAAAAAAAAAAAAAAAAAAAAAAAAAAAAAAAAAAAAAAAAGACAGAAGCATAGTATCTTCAAAATGCTTAAAGAACAGGCTGTCAACTAAAATTGAATTCCTTAGCTAAACTTTATTCAAAAAAAGAATAAAATAGAAGTATTTTCAGACAAACAAAAATGGAGTTTACCACCAACAGAATGTGCCATATCTCACAAAGATATTTCCAAAATGCTTCAAAAAGATGAAAATTGACCTCAAAATGAAGATCTCTTAGATCAGAAGTCAAGAAACTATGGTTCAGAGGTTGAATCCAACCTGCATATGGATTTTGTAGTTCCCGTGAGCTAAGAATATTTTTTTTAAATAACTTTATATTTTATAACAATATTAGGTTTACAGAAAAATTGAACAGATAGTACAGAGGGTTCCTATATATACTCTTTTCCACCTCTGCTCTAGTTTCTTCTATTATTAGTTCTTATATTAGTGTGGTATATTGGTTAAAAGTGATGAAACAATATTGATAGACACATATAACATCTATACATACACATACTCATACACATTATTGTGTGTACATACATACATACACACATATGTACACATACCTCTACCAACACACACACACACACATTATGGATTTTTATGTCTTCTTGGAGAACGACCCCTTTATCACTATATAATTGTCCTTTTTATTCCTGGTAAAGTAGTTTCCCTTGAGGTCAGGGCTTTGTCAGAAAAAAAATAAAATGCTCTGGGCATATTTCAAAATGTTTACTTTTTCTCCCTTCCTGCCAAAAACAGGAGACGATTGTCGTCCAGTCTTTGCTCCTGATAATAAAACTCACAAAAGTATAGGGGTCTCCCTGAGACTGGACTCCCAGGAATTTTTAACTCTCAAGCTAGTCCACACTCAGCCTCCAACAACTAATCAGTTACCATTTAAATGTTCCTACCAGTTACTGGCTCCAGCTCCTAGTAAGTTATGATTCTTTATATCGCCCTCTCTCTCTCTCATTTTCCAGGTGGTGGTGTGTTCCGTGTCCTCAATTCCTTGATGGATATAAATGGGTTGTTGATACTCAGTTTTTTAAAATTGTTATGAGGATGGGAGTGATAACTTTAAAACTCTCTATATGTCTCATCTGAAATAAGAAGTCCTATAAGGATGTTTTTTATGTTTTAAAAAGGTTGAAATAAAACAAAAGATGAATAACATTTTGTAGTACATAAATATTACATGAAATATAAATTTCAGCATCCACAAATGAAGTTATTTGAGTTATGCTCATCCTTTTTTATTTATTTATTTATTTTTGAGATGGAGTCTCTCTCTGTTGCCGAGGCTGGAGCGCAATGGCACCATCTCAGCTCACTGCAACGTCCACCTCCTGGATTCAAGCAATTCTCTTGTCTCAGCCTCCATAGTAGCTGGGACTACAGTTACATGCCACCATGCCTGGCTACGTTTAGTATTTTTAGTAGAGATGGGATTTCACCATATTGGTCAGACTGGTCTCAAACCCCTGACCTCAGGTGATTCACCCACCTCCGCCTCTCAAAGTGCTGGGCTCATTCTTATATCGATTGCCTACGGCAGCTTTTGTGTCACAAAAGCAAAGTATAGTAAATTGTGAAAGAGACCACGTGGCCTGCAAAGCTTAAATATTTACTCTCTGTTTCCATACAGAAAAGTTTTGCCATGGGAAATCTCTGTGTAGTTAAACAAGGAACAGTAACATGTGGATAAATGTAAGCAACTGCTGACAGCATGAAGCAGGGGCGAGGGCAGCCTTTGGAGCCAGGTTGACTGGCTTTGAATTCTGGCTTCACCACTTAACTAAGTGGTCACAACTGGGTGATGTAAGGCAAGTTCACTAACTGCCCTCTACTTCAGTTTCCTCAAATCCGAAATAGAACATAGTGCCTATAACAGAAGTGCTAAAACTTCAGGGGGTGGTTAAAAGACTTAAATGACCTAATATTGATAAAATCCTATAAACAGGATCTATCTGTATAAAACTGAATATACAATAATAATGATCAATTTGATAACATTAAAAGAAACTAAAATACTGAAAAAATGATAACTTGTAAAAATGGAGGCAACGACCAAAGTTAAAACATGTTGAATATCTCATAATGTTTGAGTAGAGGTAGAGATTTGAAAACTTTGGCTTAGGTAAGATACACTGTGGTAGGTATGCTACCTATCCACCAAGAGTTCGTTCTCAGACGTAGTATAGAGTTGATGCTGGGAGGGATGGCTGCCCACCAAAGACTATTATTCTATCCAGTGAAGTATAAAAGGTAATGATGTTGGTCACCCAAGGGCCATGGCTCTTAAGAAGGGACTCAGGCTTCTTACTCTGATAAATGAAGAGACTACCTACATTCCAGGGATGATGAAGGCACAAGAGTGAAAGGCCCTGGATTTCTAATTTATTCCATAAAATAAAGCCATTTGCTGATTAGGAACACCTGCTTTGGGCTGATATGTGTCTAAGGAACATATTTATGTTGTGTTAAGCAACTGAAACATGAAGCCTGGTTACAAAAGTTAGTTTTATACTACCCAGATGCATGTATCATATAACTACCTCGCCATAGGTGGAGGGAAAATAGAATGTAAAATGCCTGATAAATTCAAAAGCAAGCAGGAGAGAAGGAAAGAAAGAGAAGCAGAAAAACAGCCAGATAAACATAAAGCATCAAGTAAGTGGTAAAAGGAACTCAAAATGTACCATTAAACACAATAAATATCAATGGAGTAAACATGCAAGTCAAAATATAAATATTCTCAGTCTAGATAATTAGTAAAATCAAGGTATATGCTATTTTAAAACATGCCTGTGTATTAGAGACATAAAAGTTCAAAGTTAAAGGTTAAGTATGCTGGGTAAATACTAAACAAAATGATCTGGCATAGCTATATACATATATATCTCTCTCTGTTAGAGAAAATTATCTTAAAAGTAAAAACTTTCTTTTGGGTGGTAAAGAGTGTCAATATCTAATAATGAAAGGTACAATTATCAAAGGAAAATACAAAAAAATCTAAATTAATGAGCTCCTAAAAACATAGTCTTCGTATCTCTATATACAGTTCTTCAGTATCCAGAGAAAATTGGTTTGGTTCCAAGACCTTTGCAGATACCAAAAATCTACGCATACTCAAGTCCTGAAGTTGGCCCTGTGGAACCAACCAGTGTATAGGAAAAGTTGGGCCTTCTTACCCATGGGTTTCATAGCCCACAATTATTGTGGTTTTGATCATCATTTGGTTGCTGATTCAGAGCCCACAGTTATGGAATATCAACTGCGTTTATTGAAAAAAAATCTATGTATAAGTGGATCTACATAGTTGAAACCTGTTTTGTTCAAGGGTCAGCTCTGTGTGTGTGTACATATACATATGTGTGTGTGTGTGTATGTATTATACATTTTTGATATATATGTATATATGTGTGTATATATATATATATACATAGAGAGAAAAAAATAGACAAAATTATAAAGAGAAATTAATAGTCGGGGCACAGTGGCTCACATTTGTAATCCCAGCACTTTAGGAGGCCAAGGCGGGCAAATCACGATGTCAGGAGTTCAAGACCAGTCTGGCCAACATGGTGAAACCCTGTCTCTAGTAAAGACACACACGCAAAAAAAAAATTAGCCAGGCATGGTGGTGAACACCCGTCATCCCAACTATTTGGGAGGCTGAGGCAGGAGAATTGCTGGAAGCCAGGAGCTGGAGGTTGCAGTGAGCTGAGATCTCACCATTGCACTGCAGCCTGGGCGACAAGGTGAGACTGTCTCAAAAAAAAGAAATTAACAGATTAATATTCTCATAAGAAATCTTTAACTTATTCTTAATACATAATAGAGAAAGCAGACAAAAACATCAGTAAGGATATGGAGGATTTGAACAACACAATTAGCAAGTCTGACTTAATGGGCACCTACAACTCTATGTCCAACAATTAGAGAATGTATATTCTTCACAATACACATGGATGATTTGTAAGAACTGAGTACATTCTAGAACATAAGACAGGTATCAAAAAAGATCAATTTTTTTTGTTAAATACATTATCTTTTCTTTAAAAATGTATTTAGGCCAGATGCAGTGGCTCATGCCTTTAATCCCAGCACTTTGGGAAGCTGAGGCTGGAGGACTGTTTGAGGCCAGGAGTTTGACACTAGCCTTTGCAACAAAATGAGATCCTAACTTTATGAAAAAAAGTATTTAACTTAGAAATTTAAAATTATAACTTAAAAATCTATTTAGAAATTTTAATAAAATACCCTTCCAAATAATTCTTGGTCCTAAGAAAATACCATAATAGACATTAGAAAGTGCTTTAAACTGAAAATGGACAAAAACATTACATTCTAAAATGTAGGGGATGTAAGTAAAGCATTACTTAAAATAGTTTTAACACCCTGATTATTTGTATTATAAAGTTTGAAATTTTATAATCTAAGTACCAAAGTTAGAGGAGACAACAGAATAAACTCAAAGTAGAAAGAATCAAATCATAACACAACAATAAGAAAAGAAATTAATTAAATAGGACAAAAGAAGAAATAGAGTCCACAAAGCCAAACACTCACTTTTTGAAGACTTTAATAAAATAGACACCCTCTGGCAAGTCTGAGTAAGAACAATAACAGAAAAAGAGAATCCATTAAAGAAGAATATTAGCAGTGAAAAGAGCAGTGTCATAACCCCAGAAACAGAAGAGCAGATTTTTTTTAAAAAAAAAGAAGATATAACAATTTTAAGCCATTAAAATTGAAAACAAGCAAAATTTTCAAGTTTTTGGAGACATATAACTAGGTGATTCAAGAAAAAATTACAAACCTAATTCTGAGTGATCAAAGAAAACAAAATGAGAGTTGAAAATCTCACTTCCTGAACTCCCATTCAAAATTGGATATCTAAGCCAGTAAATAAGACAAAATTTCAATCAGAATCCCAACTTTTTCTTCTTCCTTGGAACTTGACAAGACGATTTAAAAATATCTGAAAATGCAAATGGTTAGGCTAGTCAAGATAATTTGTTAAATTATATTTTAAGTTCTGGGGTATATGTGCAGAACATGCAGGTTTGTTACATAGTTATACATGTGCCATGGTGGTTTGCTGCATCCATCACCCCGTCATCTACACTAGGTATTTCTCCTAATGCTATTCCTCCTCTAGGCCCCCACCCCCTGCAAGCCCCACTGTGTGATGTTCCCCTCCCTGTGTCCATGTGTTCTCCTTGTTCAACACCCACTTATGAGTGAGAACACGCAGTGTTTGGTTTTCTGTTCTTGTATCAGTTTGCTGAAAATGATGGTTTCCAGCTTGATCCATGTCCCTGCAAAGGACATAAACTCATCCCTTTTTATGGCTGCATAGTAGTCCATGGTGTATATGAGCCACATTTTCTTTATCCAGTCTATCATCAATGGGCATTTGGGTTGGTTCCAAGTCTTTACTATTGTGAACAGTGCTGCAATAAACATAAGTGTGCATGTGTCTTTATAGTAGAATGATTTATAATCCTTTGGGTATATACCCAGTAATGGGATTGCTGGGTCAAATGGTATTTCTATTTCTAAATCCTTGAGGAATCACCACACTGTCTTCCACAATGGCTGAACTAATTTACATTCCATCAACAGTGTAAAAGCATTCCTGTTTCTCCCCATCCTCTCCAGCATGTTGTCTCTGATAGTCAATATAATTTTTAAAAACAAATACAATATAAGGAGGCTCCTCTAACATAAATGACTACTATTATAAACTATAAATAATATAAACCCATAAACAATAAAGACAATTTGTATGGCTCTAGGAAAGACAAACTTATGGAACTGAACAGGGAGATGAAATACAGCAATCTACAGGTGGAAACCTGATATATGGCAGAGGAGACATTGCCCACCAGTGGAGAAGGACGGGTCATTGATCAGTGTTCAGACGTTTGATTATCCATATGAAAGAAAAAATTGGGAATCCCTGTCCCTAACCAAGCACCGTAATTAATTCTATGTAGATTAAAGATTGAAATGTGATAGCAACAGTTTAAAATATTTTAAAGGAATCAGAAGAGACCCTGACATCAGAATACAGAAAGTTAGATATTTTAGTCAATCATCTGTTTACTTTGTGATATGAATCCAAATATTAGGATTGCCTAATAATTTTTACCAGTGTAATAATTTTATACTATCATTATAATTTTCCTGCCCTGGTTGGTTTTATATTATATATGCAGAGCATTGGTGGATCACATTTATTCCTCCCTTGAGTGGTTATTGTTCAGAAGAATCAGTAACGTTTCATAGTTCAAACCAAGTAAATTTACAGCAGAGTTTAAATAGGTAGAATTATTTAAACGTCACATATTGTATTTTTCCTCTAAAGCAGGGTAAATATGGATCAGAAATATACCTTAAACTAACAGAAGGAAATATTATAGCATTTAATTTTGATTTCAGAAGAGTAACAAAATTTGTGCTTCTAATGAACCTATTTTTTATAATAAAATTTATTGACTAAATCATATGATGACCCAGAATATATTTATAAAGCCTGCATTGCAGTGGTATAGTTATTTGGAGCAAAGTATTATAGAATAGGTATAGTGACGCACATTACTCTTAATCCTTTTTTGATCAAATATAGCACTTACAAATACAAATTTGAAAATGGGTATATAGTGCTTTTTATATCAACTTTTGCCAATGAAAACATGATGACTGTTTATTTTTATAGAATTGTTAATGACAAACTGGACTATAATTGATTTAAATGTAAGATCTATTTTCACACAGTCTGGTTTTACAAACAGTTTTCTCTTCATCTGACTGCACAAAGGAAGCAAGTGTGAATGCCTTGTGCATTTAGAGAGACAAAGCCAAGAAAAGAGCGTAATTTGTAATAGTGCTCCTTTTCCTCTTTTAAGAAACAAAGCAATTTCATTAATGTACTTATTTGGAAGTAGTAGTGGTTTTAAATATTCTACTAATTTAAAAATGTAAAAACTATATTTTTCATAGATGAATGTGATAAATCAACATATTTCCACTAGTATTTTTCTGTATCTGTCTTAGGAACACCAATCCTTTAAAACACCTGCAGGACTTTGGCCGCAATAAAGAAGTCAAGTAACTTTAAATGCTGTTTAGTTATCCAGGAAAAGGGGCCATCTATAGCATACTACATCATAGTTTTTTTCTTTTTGATTAGCATGGGTACTTCTGAGTGACCCTTGCTAAATATGCTAGGAATCTGAATGAAAGATGGGAATAGACAATATATTCAGTGCACTGACTTTGCATGCTAATTCTCATTACCACAATTTCAAGCCTTTACTTCATTGTGCAGTATAGGGAAATACAAATATTCTATTGTTATTTTTTGTTAATTCAAAGATGAAAATAATAGAAGGTAATCAGTAAGACTTCTGGTCTCTATAGAGTAATTTTGATATCATATTACAGGATGGTGCCTGAAAATCAAGGGTATTTTTGTTGTTGTTGCCTTTCTGGCATCTATTCTCTCTTCCCCTTACTATTTTTTTAAGCCAAAAATATATTTTATTATTATTTTATTTTATGTTCCAGGATGCCATGGGCAGAACGTGCTGGTTTGTTACATAGGTGTACGTGTGCCATGGTGGCGGTTTGCTGCACCTATCAACCTGTCATCTAGGTTTTAAGCACCTCATGCATTAGGTGTTTGTCCTAATGTGCTCCCTTCCTTTGCCTCTCCTCCCCCACAGCAGGCACTGGTGTGTGTTTTTCCCCTCCCTGTGTTCATGTGTTCTTATTGTTCAACTCTCACTTATGAGTGAGAACATGTGGTGTTTGGTTTTCTGTTCCTGTGTTAGTTTGCTGAGGATTATGGCTTCCAGCTTCATCCAAGTCCCTGCAAAGGACATGATCTCATTCACTTTTATGGCTGCACAGCATTCCATGGCATATATGTACCACATTTTCTTTATCTACTCTATCATTGATGGGCATTTAAGTTGGTTCCCTGTCTTTGCTATTGTAAATAACGCTACAATTAACATACGTGTGCATATGTCTTTATAGTAGAATGATTTATATTTTTGGGGGTATATACCCAGTAATGGGATTTCTGAGACAAATGGTATTTCTAATTCTAGATCCTTGAAGAATTGCCACACTGTCTTCCATAATGGTTGAAAGAGCCTGTACAGCCAATACATCCTAAGCAAAAAAGAACAGTGCTGGAGGCATCATGCCACCTGACTTAAACTATGCTACAAGCCTACAGTAAGCAAAACAGCATGGTACTGGTACCAAAACAGACATATAAACCAATTGAACAGAACAGAGACCTCAGAAATAACACCACACATTTACAACTATCTGATCTTTGACAAACCTGACAAAAACAAGCAATGAGGAAAGGATTCCCTATTTAATAAATGGTGCTGGGAAAACTGACTAGCCAGATGCAGAAAACTGAAAGTGGACCACTTCCTTAGACCTTATACAAAAATAAACCTGAGATGGATTAAAGACTTAAATGTAAAACTCCGAACCATGAAAACCCTAGAAGAAAACCTAGACAATACTATTCAGGACATAGGCATGGGCAAAGACTTCATGATGAAAATACCAAAAACGATTGTAACAAAAGCCAAAATTGACAAATGGGTTCTAATTAAAGAGCTTCTGCACAGCAAAAGAAACTATCATCCCAGTGAACAAGCAACCTACAGAATGGGAGAAAATTTTTGCAATCTACCCATCTGACAAAGAGCTAATATCCAGAATCTACAAGGAACTTAAACAAATTTACGAGAAGGAAACAAGCAACCCCATCAAAAAGTGGGCAAAGGATATGAACAGAAACTCTCAAAAGAAGACATTTATGTGGCCAACATATGAAAAAAAGCTCATCATCACTGATCATTAGAGAAATGTAAATCAAAACTACAATGAGATACCATTTCATGCCAGTCAGAATGGCGATTGTTAAAAAATCAAGAAACAATAAATGCTGGTGAGGCTATGGAGAAATAGGAATGCTTTTATACTGTTGGTGGGAATGTAAATTAGACAAGAATATCTTTATATTTGAAGGAGAAATTTGTTCCCTCTACGTTTGTAACCAAGCAGTTTGGGAAAGACTGAATATATGACTTGCTTTAGGGGTGGGCATTTGTTGTCTAAAAACCAGTCCAGAGTATTGTAACTTTGTTGCTATAGTGATTGTTTCAAGCAAAGGCATGTGGTCCAATTCAGGTCAATGAAAGGAAGGGATTCCCAGGACACATACAGCAGCTACTACTGTTAAGAGACTCTCTCCTCCCCAAGAGCTTTTCTGGGAGGTTGTGACATGTGGAGTTACTACAAACAGTTGCTGAAATACAGGAAGACTCTGGACTACCAGGACAGTATGAGAATACAGCTAACAGAGAAGCAGAGCAGAAAGACTATAAGATAGAAGGTCCTTGGAAATTTCATTTGAGGTGGGAAATCAAGCCTCATTTTGACTTTTCAGTAACATAGGTTAATATTCCCTTTACTTTTTTTTTTTTTACTTTACTTTTAAAGTCATTTTGACTTTAGAATTTTAACTTAATTTCATTTTTTTTGTCACTTGTTACTGAAACATTCCTATTACAAATGCTATATGAATATTTTGATTTTGAGGTACTGAAGAGGGACAGATATCTTGATTGTTATTCTAGGATTCTTCGGTTGCAAGGAATGGAAAGATACAAATTGGAGGATGAGAATTATTGGAAAGATCTGTAGACATATGAAACCAAACTGCAAAAACCAACCAATCAAACAAACAAAAAACCTATCTTTTCTCCATATTTAATGGGACCTTAAGCTTCTCTCTCTCTCTGTCTCTCTACCCCTATCCCTTGCTTTCTTCTTTGTCATGTGCACATGCTCATCTCCTTTCTCCAGGCGTGTCTACTCCAACTTTGGTGCTCGGATTCAGTAGGTCTACCTGAATATCTATGACCTTTCTCTAAATCTTCCACCACAAACTGCATCTCCAGCGTTCTCTTATTTGATGTTGGAGCAACCATACATCGTTACACTAAACAGCAGATTTTCTGTTATTTTTGTTTTACCTTTCTCTTATCTTTAAGCACATTCAGTACATTACCGAGCCCTGTGCTTTTTACCTCCAAACTAATTTTCAGATTAATCTATTTCTGTGCAACTACTGCTAATACCCTAGGACAACACTAATCATCTTGAGCCTTGTCTATTACAATAACTTCTTTTCTATTCTAATTTCTACTCTCCAGTCCATTTTCCACATTGTAGCCAGTGACAATTCAATAACCTTTAAATAAGCATTTACTATATTTAGAATATTGTTGAAACCTCTTGCCATGGCCTGATAGATTCTGAATGATTTGGTAATTGTGAAACTATGCCAAATTCTCTCCCATCTTGGGACATTTACGTATGCTGCTTCCATAACATTTATTATTTATTTTATTGAATTTTCCCTGAAATCTGCAAATTCCTAGAGTCGTTGCATTCCCTGAAATTTTGTCCAATATAGAAGAGCTTTATTGAGATGTTATTCAAATGCAGTGATACTCTTTTTGTCTGTTACATGGCATAAAGAGCCCCAAAAGTCCAGAAGGTGATCTTAGCTTTAATTCAACAAGGCTCTTACTTTGTTTTCTGGTGGAAGCATTCTTCTGTCTGACTCTAATACCACCCAAACCACTGAATCCAAGTTTGAAGAAAGAAAAGAAAAACTTTCTCTGATGGTTTATTTGGAGTGATAATGAGAGGAACTATTCTCACCTCTGTAACTTGATTCCCAGACCTGTTAATTCTGGCTATAGGATAGTGGCACTAAACTGCTGGTTTAAGAATATATTTTATCCTTTTAGCTAGATCCCTGGTTTCCCATGATGTTGTTTTCTACTCGGCGCCCAAACTGTGGCTTCCACAGTACATCTCACCATTCTGTTTAGCCATCTGTTTTCTGGGTGATGATGGCATATGGCAAGGGCCAGTCAATTATGTGAACAGAAGTCCATTGTTACACATCCTTTGCCGTATATACGTCACCCATTATAAGGTTATTTGCGTGGTATATCGTGGCTGAAGATGAGAAGGTATTTGGAAGGGTGATATTGGCAAAAGTGCTGTCAATAATAAGATACTTATGCATCCAAAATATGTGTCTATCTCTGGGAGAACAAATCACTGTCTCTTTCATGATAGAAAAGTTTATCAAGGGAAGAAAAGTAATCAGCTCTCACCAGGTAGCAGGCCAGTCTTTGCCTTTATGAGGGGAAATTGAAGGTGTTGAACTTGGAAACATGTGAACAGCCTTCAGCTCTAGCCCCCACAAGTACTCTGTATATAGGTCATTTTAGCAAGCACTGGGGAAGCAGGAGAACGAGGCTGAGACAGACACGGGAAAGAACACTTTGACAACATGATTATTGAAAGCATTCTCCACAGTGGATTTGTTCTGGTGGGCATTTATGTGGAAAAACGTATTTTCACACTTTGTACTCTTTCCAGTAAGTTCTTTTGAAACTGCCTCAGAAGCCACCACTCAAAATTTTATTCTTTGCACATTCCCAACCATTTAGACAACCTGGTGGCCACTGCTCATACATCGGTATAGTCCTGAACATGAGGCTATCCTTCTTTCTGTGTAGAACAGACAAGCAGATGTGCTACCTCCATTTCTAACCACAGAAACTATTTCCTCATGCTATTTTATTTCAAGGCATCCCCTGAGTTGACCTATATTGCAGTGACTATTAACTTCTGATTTAAATGAGCAGGTCATTCTACAAACCACAGTCCTGCTTTTCTTTCCCCATTTATTGGTCATAGAGAATTCCCATGAGGTCACATGTGTGTTTTAGGAGTGTCATAGTCTGTTTTCTGCTGCCTATAACAGAATACCTGAAATTTGGTAATTTATAAGAAACAAAATCTGTTTCTTACAGTTCTGGAAAATGAGAAGTCCAAGGTCAAGGGGGCACATCTAGTGAGAGCCTTGTTGCTGTTGGGAACTGTCTGCAGAGCCCTGAGGTGGCGCAGGGCATCATATGGTGAGGGGGATAAGCATGGTCGCTCATGTCTTCTGCTTATTCTGAAGTCCTCATGAATTAATTAATGAATTAATGGGTTACCATGGGAGTGGGACCGGGGACTGTATAAGAATGGGTTAATGGATTAATGGACCTAACAACCTTTTAAAGGCTCCACCTCTCAATACTGCCACATTGAAGATTCCATTCCAATGTGAGCTTTGGAGGGTACTAGTGTTCAATCATAGCAGGAAGGGGTTGTGAATTTGCAGGAGCAAGTATCTTAGTAATCTGATCTCCCATCCAATGACCTTAACTTGTGCCTCCCACCAAGTTGAATATGTAGTTTGATGTACAATGCAATGCTACAGCACACACCTAAGTTGATGGTTGAATGAACCAGATAACTTATAGTTTACAGACTACATATCACTAGGGTCCCATAGACAAGAATTCTGGAAACACTTGGGCCTAGTAGCCACTCAGGAGCTTATTTTCAAAAACAGAATTGTGACTGACATAAGTAGTTGTGTCCTTCCTCCCAAACTTTAGCAGTGTGAGCTTTGATTCACACTGTTGAGCTAAAGCTCTGTATGATATCTCTGCCTGCCACAGACACCTCAAATGACATTGGATCCAAAAGGTCCTGATGCCCATGAAAGAGGATGCTTGCACACAGAAAAAACTGGGAAGCTATACAGGTTTACATATATGGTTTATGTTTCTTCCCAAACATAAAGAAACTCAGCAAGAGTTGCACCTTTGTGTGTGTGGGTGTGTGCTGTCAGTTCAATATATAGGAACTTCTCTTTTACTAAGAATAGGATATACTGACAGTTCTTGGACTATTAGATCCTCAAAATAACATATTCTCCTGAATTTTTATAGGCCTTATTTTCTACTCTCTGGCATGCATACGTCTTACCAAGGCATCCAAAATGCTTGCCCTTCCTGTTCGTTAGATCCAGTTAGCAAAATGTCACAAGTGTGATGAACCAGAGTTATGTTCTGTGGAATATCAAGATGATCAGAGGGCCTCAAGACTATTTTATGACACCACAGGAGAGGTGACATATCTCTGAGGGAAGACCATAAAGGTATGCTGTGGTATCTGCGAAGGCAAACTCTTGATTATCTTTGCAGAAAGGTATAGAAAAAGAATTCCAGGTTAATTAGGTCAATAGCTGCATGCTAGCTGCCAGGAATTTGGCTGATTTGCTTCATTAAAGACATCACATGCAGAAATTCACTTGTTATTGGTATCTCCCCCTAATTAAGTCTGTAATAATCTACTTTCATTTTCCATGACCCATTTGGTTTGTGAACCAGATATACAACTATGAGAAATTGGATTATAGACATTATAGGAATGTTTAAAGTATTTGAAGATTTTACTAACCTCTATAATTATTCCAGGAATGCAAAACTGCATTTGGTTTACTTTTCCTGAAAGATGTAGCTAGAGGAAGGTGGGGAGTTCTATGGGTTTTCATGTAACATTTTCTACCTGCTATGTTCCCAAACATTCCTGATCTGAATGTTCCCAAAAATTATATGTTGAAACCTAACCCTCAAGGTGATAGAAATAAGAATGGAACCTTTGGGAGGTAATTAGGTAATGAGAGCAGAGCCCTAATGAATGGGATTCGTACTCTTATATAAAAGAGGCATGAGTGAGGGAGCCCTTTTGCCTTTTCACCATAAGAGGATTAGCTAGAAACTACCATCTTAGAACCAGAGTGAACCCTCACCAAGTACTGAACCTGCTGGAGCTTTGACCTTGGACTTCCTGGCCTCCAGAACTTGGGCAATAGATGTTTGTTGTTTTTATATTACCTGGGATATTTTGTTATAGCCACCAGAATGGACTAAGACACTATCAAAATAGATTTCACTCAGTGGTTCTACCTCTTCCCACGACTAGCCTGATTTTAGCACAGGACATTTAACCATCTAATCTGTATAGCCATCGTATAGCCCTTTTACTGTCAGTCCTTGGTCCCGGTTGGCAGCCATTATCTCCCCTGTGAGGACAATAGATGAGAGGTCTCTCTCAGACCTGCCATTACAGCTTGTGATTTTTAGCTTAGATCTTAAGTTAGAAATTAACAGCCTTCAATTTTCTCCTAGGTAATCTCTGTAGGATCATCTGAAACATTCTGGTGATGTCATAATCACTGTAATTATTATTGCTGTCTCAATTGACATAACCATTTGTTCTCCCAATGTCGTGTCCTCCTGTGGTACTTCCTCTTATGCCATCATTAAAGTCCCTCTGGACTAGTAAGTGTGGGAGGCTGTTACTACTCCTAGGCCTAAAAGGGTAATAAGAGGGAATTTTTACCAGAACTAGAAAAAATAACTGTACAGAGAAAGGCAACTTTCTGAGCTATTTTAGTAGAAAGACACAAACACATGCCTTCATAGGATAGAAAATAAATACCTAACTTATTTTTCTCCGATTCTATAACATCCTTTTTCTATTGGCCAAATTCAAACTGAAGTCAGAGGTAAAGGCAACCCATTAACAAAGTCGATGTAAGTCAGCTTTCTGCTGCACAGAGCAGAGAGAAGGGTGAATTTGGCAGTCCAAAGAGAAGATAGCTAACACACAACCCAAATCTTCAGTTGGGTAAGTCAAAATAGCTTTTGTTTCTTAGCTCACATATTATTTCCTCATAGTTTTCCTAAAACCGTAAATACAAAATTGTGCGTTAACTGTCTTTACTCTTAGGACATTGTTATTTATCTTTCTAGGTCTTGTTACATTACCTAACTATATATGATTTAGTTGGGTCTGTAGGTTAATTTACAGAATGACTCACTTCTGTCTCTCCTTTTTTAACTTTTATTTTAGGTTCAGGGGTACATGTACAGGTTTGTTATCTAAGTAAGCTTGTATCACGGGTGTTTGTTGTACAGATTATTTCATCATTCAGGTACTAAGCTTAGTACACAACAGTTATTCTTTCTACTCCTCTCCCTCCTCTCACCCTCCATCCTCAAGTGGACCCTGTGTCTGTGGTTTCGTTCTTTGTGTTGATTAGTTCTCCTCATTTAGTTCTGACTTATAAGTGAGAACATGCTGTATTTGATTTTCTGCTTCTGTGTTAGTTTGCTGAGGACAATGGCCTCAAGCTCCATCCATGCTCCCACAAAGACATCACATTTTTTATGGCTGCATAGTATTCTTCTTATATTTGTACCACATTTTCTTTATCCAGTATGTCATTGATGGGCATTTAGGTTAATTTCATGTGATATGGTTTGGCTCTGTGTCTCCATCCAAATCTCATCTTGAATTGCAATCCCCATATGTTAAGGGAGGGACCTGATGGGACATGATTGGATCATGGGGGCAGTTTCTCCCACACTCTTCTCGTGATAGTGAGGGAGTTCTCATGAGATCTGATGGTTTTAAAAGTGGCAGTTTCCCCTTCACGCTGCCTCTCTCCTGCCACCATATAAGACATGCCTTGCTTCTTCTTCTCCTTCTGCCATGATTGTAAGTTTCCTAAGGCCTTCCCAGCCATGCAGAACTGTGAGTCTGTTAAACCTGTTTTGTTCATAACTTACCCAGTCTCAGGTTGTATCTTTATAGCAGTGTAAAAACAGACTAATACACTATGTCTTTGCTATTGTGAATAGTGCTGTAATGAAAATTCACGTGCATGTGTCTTTACAGTAGAATGATTTATATTCCTCTGGGTATATACCCGGTAATAGAATTGATGGGACAAATGCCAGTTCTGTTTTTAGTTTTTTGAGGAATTGCCACACTGCTTTCCAGGAGGCTTGAACTAATTTACACTGCCCACAACAGTGTATACAGTGTTCCCTTTTTCTCTGCAACCTTGCCAGCACCTGTTATTTTTTGTTGTTTCAATAATAAGCACTGTGACTGGTGTAAAAGGGTATCACACTGTGGTTTAGCTTTGCATTTCTCTAACGACCAGTGACATTGCACTTTTATTGATATGCTTGTTGGCTGCATGTATATCTTCTTGTGAAAAGTAAACGACTCATTTTTTTATTTCACATTTTCTCAGTTGTATTGCTGTGACTGCTTGGTGTTTAATACACAGTAGATACTTATTAAATGTTTGCTGAAAAAAAAAGAATGAAATAATTATGCCCATGTGGATTGCTCTGTGGCCTCAACCTCCACAAATAACATTATCTCTTCCAGAAAATCACTTCTCAAATGTAAATCACTGGGGATTTACATGAAATCCATGAAATTCATGTAAATTACAAATCCATGAAATGTGTAAAGTTTGAATCTTTCCAAATTATGTCTAATCTGTGTGTATAGTTTATACCCAACCTCATACAGTTGGAAAAAATTTTGTAGCAATTTCTGTGTCCTTATTTATTTTTAAGGTCTTCCAAAAATTGTAATATATCTGTTTTTCCATAGAACCTAAACAAGTATTGATACAGTGATTTCATTTTTTGGCAAATTAATGAACACATCTAGAAATGAATAAATGTTTCTGAAATGTTGAAAGACAGCAATTTGACTCATTGTGGGAACCTAGAAAGAAATGTAGACTAAATGAGAAACTAACAATGAAACAGGACAGTATTTGCCAGACAGGATGCTGAATGCTTTGCATGATTAAATTTAGGACCACAGCTAGTAAATAGATAATTTTATTCCCATTTTACAGATTGGAAAATAAAGGCTAAGAGGGGTTAAATGGTGGACGTCCTTTAGTGTACTGAAAAAAGGAATTTTTTCCCTCGTTTCCTGAATGGTCTCCCTGAAGTATATGCCAACTATCACCACATATTTGTATGCAAGGAGTAGATATATTTTTCTCAGTAATTATTTTAAGTTTTTTTTTTATTGTTTAGCAACATGAGTGGAAAATCTAATCCCTCTCAGGTGAAGCCCTCTGTCTCTTTTATCAAATAGTAATTAAGAGGGAAACAATTCGCAAGAATTAGCTGAGTCGGATCAAAATAAGGGCCAAATGATTTATCAGGTGGAAAACACAGAGGTTTCCTGAACAGTTCATTCAGATCTTAAAAACTGTTACTATTGTAACACTTCAATGTTGATACTGATGCTGAATGCAACTTCTCTAATGGCAGTTATCTCGTATGTGAGGCTCTAGTATGCAATGATGTCAGTATCTTCTGGAGTTTTAATTTCATGAGGATTTAACTTGAAGTAGTTTTCTTTTGTGGTTCTGACATTCCAAAAAGATTAACATCATGTTATTGTCCCTGCCACAGAGCCGTGATCAGCCTTTGGCAATGTAGAAGCCTTTTACATGGATAATTTAATGTTGGCACAGTTCCACATTTGTGATTAGTACCTAAAGACAATGTCCAGTGTACTATAGTTGTGCTTTTGCAAAATACCCCAACTAAATACATTTTAAAGGTTCAAAACATCGACAAGTTGAGTTTTAGTTAAATGCACATAAATTCTTTAGCACTGAAGCATTGCTCTAAAGCAAAGGTCAGAAAACTTTCTGTAAAGAGCTTTGTGAGTCATATGTTCTCTGTTACAACTAATCAACTCTACCATTTTAGCATGAAGATAGTCCTAGACAATATATAAATGAGTGAGTGTGGCTGTATCTCTACAAAACTTTATTTGTAACCACTGAAATTTGAACTTCATATGTATTTAATGTGCCACAAAATATTATTCTTTTTCCCACCATTTATAAATGTAAAAAGCATTTTTAGCTCTTGGTCTATTAAAACAAACAATGGGCTGTATTTGGTTCATGCATATTTTGATGATCCTACAATCTGATTGGGACAGATTTTGCCTTCTTTTATGGTCAATTAGCCTGTAGTTCTGATAAAAATAGTCAAATGTCCATCAGTAATTTGTGCTGTTTCTTCTATATTATATCTGGACTTGGGAAGCAACTGTCCAGCCAAGATCTCACCATTCCCTCCCACTGGACCCACACCCCTGCTTCTATTTGGAGCCATGTTTTTGGTTCTTACCAAAGGGATGTGAGTGAAAGTGATGTGTGTCACCTCTAGACCAAAGCAGTTAGTTGGTCATCGTGCCTTCTCTGTCTTCAATTTCCCTTCTACATGGATCAGAGGACTATAAGACCTTAGGGAATGGCACAGTCACAGAAAAGAAGGAGCTCGAAGTCTTGAATCATAGTATGGGGGAAACATGTCTGTAGCTCAGGACCCCTACACTGAAATGTTATGTGAGGGAGAAGTAAATCTATTTCATTTAAAAGAGTGAAATAGGCTGGGTGTGGTGGCTTACACCTGCAATCTCAGCATTTGGGAGGCTGAGGTGGGAGGATCACTTGAGCCCAAGAGTTCCAGACCAGCCTGGGTAACATAGGAGAGAACCTATCTCTACAAACAAACAAAAACAAACTAAAAAAATTAGCCGGACATGGTGGCACATGCCTGTAGTCCCAGCTACTCTAGAGGCTGAGGTGGAAGATCCCTTGAGCCCAGGGAGGTTGAGGCCCCAGTGAGCTGAGACCATGCCATTACACTCCAGCTGGGGTGACACAGTGAGGCCCAGTCTGAAAAAACTATAAATAAATAAATAAAACAACAAAATAGTGAAGTTTATGTGTTATAGCCACTAGCATTATACCAATGAATGCAATAATAGTAACAATTGTACTTAACACCTGCAGTATACAAATATTTCCCTAGAAATGAAAGTTGATTTTTTTCTGTCTTTTATAACACAGTCACAGGTGGTAGGATGAATGCTGTGCTGGGAGAATGCCAAGAGAACGTGCAAACATTTGCTTGTACTACGATCTTCTGCCTGCTTTGACTATTTTACATCACACAAATATTTTCTCTGGGCTTATTTCTTAATATATGCCATAGATTATGGCCTATCAATAGTTTCCTCCAGAAATTCTCCAAAATTCAGCTAGAATTAACTTTAAAGAAAAAATTCTGGGGCCGGGCACAGTGGTTCACACCTGTAATCCCAGCACTTTGGGAGGCCAAGGTGGGTGGATCCTGAGATCAAGAGATCAAGACCATCCTGGCCAACATGGTGAAACCCAATCTCTATTAAAAATACAAAAATTAGCTGGGAGTGATGGCACATGTCTGTAGTCCCCAGCTATTGGGCACACGGAGGCAGGAGAATTGCTTGAACCCGGGAGGCAGAGGTTGCAGTGAGCTGAAATCATGCCACTGTATTCCAGCCTGGTGATAGAGTGAGACTCCATTTCAAAAGAAAAAGAAAAAATTCTGATCATGCCACTGGCCACGCTCCTTAAAATATCTAAGCATCCTTTTAGATTCGACCTTTTAGATTAAATCCCAAACTGTTTTGGTTTTGCAAGTCTGGTTTTCACCCTCTTCTCCAGGCTCATTTCTGCAGTGACACTCCTCATCTTCAATACTTCAGACTTATTTTTCTCCGGTTAGTCACTGGATTCGCATATCCTGTTCCCTCGTTGAGAAAGTTCTACTCTTTCTTCTGTTGACTTCTAATCTTTCTTTAGATCTTATTTCTATCAGCACCTCTCCAGAGAACATATTGTATCTCCCCAAATCAGATTTTACTATTGCTTATCATATCACCTTATATCTTTTCTTTGTAGCATTTATTAAAGATGAGACATTACGCTTAACATGTAAATCTTTAAATATATGTTTTAAGTTTCATGAAGATATGACAATGCTTTTTTTTAAAAGTCTATAATCCAACCACACAGTCTACCAGAGAAGAGGTGATAAAAAGTTTGATGATTATTGATTATCAGGGAAATGCAAATTAAAACAATGAGAACATATTACCTAATATCTGTTAGAATACTTACTATGAAAAATGAAGAATAACAAGTGTTGGCAAGGATGTGGAGAAAAAGGAACACTTGTTCCACATTGGTGGGAATGCAAATTATTACAGAGATTATGAAAACAGTATGGAAATTCCTAAGAAAATTCAAAATATACTACCATATTTTTATGAAATCCCACTTCTGGGTATATAGCTAAATGAAATGAAATCAGCACATCAAAGAAATACCTGAATTTCCATGTTCACTAAAGATTATTCACAATAGCCAAGATATGGAATCAACTTAGGTGTCCATCAATGGATGAAGAGATTTACAATATATACAATACTATTCACCCTTTAAAAAAGAAACAACTCAATTAGCTGGGTATGGTGGCACGTGCCTGTAGTCCCAGCTACTCGGGAGGCTGAGGCAGGAGAATCGCTTGAACCCAGGAGGCGGAGGTTGTGGTGAGCCGAGATCGCGCCATTGCACTCCAGCCTGGGTAACAAGAGCGAAACTCCGTCTCAAAAAAAAAAAAAAAAGAAAGAAAAAAAAGAAACAACTCTTGCCATTTGCAACAACAAGGATGAACTTGGAGGACATTATGTTATGTGAAATAAACCAAGCACAGAAAGGCAAAAACCACATGGTCTTACTCATATGTGGGAGCTAATAAAGTTGAACTCATAGAAGTAGTAAAGTTATGATTATCAGAAGCTGGATAGTGAGAGGATTGAAGAGATGATGGTCAATGGTATAGAATTTCAGTTAGAAAGGAGGAAGAAGCTCAAGAGCTCCATTGTATATTGTGGCTACTATAGTTGATAACTATAAATTGTATGCTTAAAAATTGCTAAGAGTTGATTGAAACTGTTCTCAAAACAAAAAAATAAGTATGTGAGGTAATGCATATGTTAAATAACTTGATTTAGCTATTCCATAATGTATACATGTATCAAAACATGTTTTACACCATAAATATATACTGTTTTTTCCTGTTGGTTAAAAATGAAGAAAACAAGTTGTTGAATAAATGAAAGAATGAATGCTAAGTTCTAGGTATTTTGTATTACAGGAGTCTTCCACTTGCAGATAAATTTGTGTTTTATATAATGCTTGATATCTATTTTCTTGCTTTATTTCATAATAACCTTATAAATTATGTGGACAGGGTCTTATTTCCTTGTTTTTTCACAACTGTGGAAGCTGATGTTCAAAGAAATTGAATGCCTTGCCCAAGGTGACTAGCTACCTAAGGGTGAAGTTCAGAACTGGACTCTTAGCTTCTGATTATTTTTCCCTTTAATTATTTCAGATTTCATGCAGAGCCAGGTGTGTACAAGCCGTAAAAACAAAATGGGCACGATCTGTGTTCAATATAAAAAGTAAACCAAATGTCATAAGAAATTAATCTGATATGCTTAAAGATATGCATAAGTGTTATTGTGTTGCATAGTGATTAGGTACGGATTCTAAGACATTTGGATAAATTACAATAATTAGTATTACTTTTCCTTAGACACAGCCACCAATCGGGACACTTGGGGACCCCAACAAATGCATAATCATATTCAAGTGGCAAGACCTGCTGTCTAAGACTCCTCAGGAGACAAAGACTACAGGTACTTTCCCTTTGATAAGACAAGTGACAAGAGAAAAATACCTGTAGGAAGGGCTTTTAACCCAGAATCTCCTGGAACAGATACAGAAAGAGGGAAGAAAAAGATGAGCTATGAGGGAAGGTGCAACAGAAGGATGAAGGGGGCAGTGTCGGGGAGGGACGTTTGAGTCTATGCATTAACTCTCTGTACACTTAGGAATGACTAGCTTTCTCATTTTGAACATGTCATAGCTGTCATGTCTTTGGGGTCAAGATCGATTTTGAAATTCAATTTCAAGGACAGACTATTCCCCATTAAATGAACTGAATTTTATGACCTACAAATTTTTGTAGCTCTGAGGGTTAGTGAGAACTATGATCAAGGTAGCTTGCTCTTCACTGCTTTTTAACATCCGTTATTCCATTGTTTGATTTGCTTGATAAACAATTATAATACATATTATTTCTCTTTCTACTTCCTTCTCCTTCTTTTTCTTTTTACTACCACAAAAATAGAACCCAATTACTACCTGTCGTGTAGGTTCTATACTGTGACCTCCAGGAGTTCGAAGTGTAAAATAGGAATTATTGATGCAGTAAAAATAGATTAAGGGTATATGTTCATTCATTAATAACCAGCTCAAGAATAACAGAAAATGGAACCAAGGTACACATACTATATAGCTATACATATTGTGTGGAAAACTCTCTCTACTTTATTAGGAAATATGTAACTTTTTCTTCTAAAACACCAGCACCTGAATAATGAGGCACATTTTTGTGTGTGAGAACCTCTTTACACATATATAACACCAATGTAATATATATATGATAATCTATTTATACATCTATACCACCGATGTGTATAGGTGTAGGAAATTTATAAATTATAAAGGTGTAGGAAATGTATAAAGGTGTAGGAAATTTTCCACAGGTATAGGAAATTACTCCTTTCATTTTTCTACTTACCTCTCAGTGATAATGTATGTCTATGACAATGTCCTCTTGCATTTTGAGCAGGTGCTTGGATGAAGACAGATTCAAATGAATAAGTTTATAAGTCACTTTTAGATATTATTCATGTAACTATATCTACAACACATATGTATATATGTCTATGTTTGTGTGTGTATATATGTATGTATCTCAGCTAACTCATAAGTTTAAAAATTTGATAGCTAAATTTGTTACAGACTATTAGAAAATGTCAACAATAGCAAATAAAATAATAGTGAAATAAGTACAGACATTATCAAAATGAAATAAAATCCAGATGCGACTAAACCTCATTTCCAAAGGCCACTTTTATTTTGTCTCAAGATTCAGCTATACATTTTTAATAGCTGAACATTTTATGAGCTCTAAGTGGTAGTGGGTAGACACGATAAAAAAATGTCATTCATCTATAAACTGGATTATTCATTTACCTCTCAGAGAATAATTCATCTCTAATATATGCATGGCACCATATTAGATATTTACTCAAAGAGATAAAAGTTAAATTTACAAACAACACAAGACACATCTTATTCTTTGAAAAACTGTGACAAATTCAACATTGATTAAACATCATGGACAAATAAATGCAAGGTAATTTGAGAAGTACTAAACTATAGCCACACACACACAGACAGGCCCATTAACAAAAATAAGCATTGCATTAAGCCTTATTATGTCCCAGAAACTTTGCTAAATGTTTTACTGCATCATCTCATTTAATCCTCAGAGAGACTCCAGACTCCGTGAGGTGTTATCTCCACTTTAGCGAAAAGGAAACTAAGGCACAAATGGGTGAAGTAACTAATCCAATGTTACACAGGTTTGTCAACCCAGGATTCAATCCCAAATCTTCCAGACCTCAAAGTCCACATAGGTACTCAGTGGATCATGCTGCCTTCTCACTGCAATGCAGCATATACGAGTGAAAATAACACATATAAGACTTGAGGAGAACGGACCACCTTCCAGGTAACAACCCAAGTTTAGTTTGTTCCTTGTTTCTAAGAAAACGGAGGCTTTTATGGAAGTGGATTTAAACTGCACTTTGAGAAAAGTCACGCATGTGGAATACAATCAATGGTGAAGAAAAACTTTCAGGAAGATGGTGATGAGATGAGATGATGCATCAAGCAGTATGAGAAATGAGAAGTTAAAGCCAGGACCTAGAGCTAGTGTCAGTAGCCAGAGGGTTAGGTCAGAATTAGAGAGAAGCATGGTGCAGGTGAGGATAATGTGGTGGAAGAACTTCTGAAGTGAGGGGTCCTGGAAAGGAGGGACAGGGAGAAGGGGGTCAGAGTGGATCATGGCTGCACAGGGAGTCCATGAGGATCAGGACCAGGAGCTGGAAATCAAGTATAATGGAGGACTGTGCTGAGCCAGAGTCAGGGAAGAAAGCCACTAAGGCAAGTTACTGGGTTATCACAGCAAAGCAAGTGTTAAGTATAAACAGAAATCACAAAGGGAAAAAAAGAGAAGGAACTAATGTTTATTCAGTACCATCAATCTTAGATTTTATGCTAAAAGTTGCTAAGGCATTATATCACAATTGTTATATTATTTACTCCTTACATCAAATTTTCAACATATATATTGTTATTTGGAAATGAAGGAAATCAACATCAGAATGCTGAAATAAGGTGGCAAACACTTATATGTCTAGTGTTCAGTGAGATCAGAATAGGCCCTCAAGTCTGTGTGCATACAAAGTGCACATTTTCCCAAATAACAAATGTGTATTGGAATATTAGCAAGGGGCTTCCTAAGCACTTCAGGGAACATAAAGATGAGAATGAGTCACTTCCCGCCCTCAGAAGATAAATGAGATAACCACACAACTCAAGAAAAAATGTCAGAAGTTCAGATCTTTCTCTTTCCATGTACTGAGTCCTTGCGTAGAAGGCCATTGACAAATATTTGCTCACATCGTTCAGATATTTCTACATAAAATGTTTTCTTTTAAACGTGTCTATGAAAGTTGGTTACATCCATTTTGGTAGATGGCTTCCTTTTTTAAACTTGCAACTTCTCCATGTATCTCATTTTGGGTGCTAATCAGCTTCTGTTTTGTGAAGTTGCTCCACAGGCTTCCCCACCCACTGTCTCCTGGTAATTTAGCAATAGAGTTGATACCCACATCGTTTTCAGTGATCACCACAATCAAGTGTACTAACATATCTATCACTTCACATAGTTATCATTTTTTGTGCTTGGTGAGAACATTTAAGATTTAATTTCTTAGCATTTTCAAGAATACAATACATGATTGTTAAGCATACCACCCTACTGAGCAGTAAAACACCAGAACTTATTCCTCCTAACTGTCACTTAGTATCCATTAACTCATCTCTCTCCATCTTCCCATTCCTTCTCCCCTCCCCAGCTCTGGTAACCACTATTTTACTCTCTACTTCTACGAGATCAACTTTTTTCCAAAAAGGTCCCATGTATAAGTGAGATCATGTGGTATCTGTCTTTTTGTGTCTGGCTTATTTCACTTAACATAATGTCTGCCAGTTTCATTCATGTCACACATGACAGAAGTTCCTTCTTTTTTATGGCTGAATAGTAGTCCAATGTGTATACATATTACATTTTCTTCATCTACCACTTAAGTATTTTAAAGGGATGAAATACTCCATCTCAGCATTGACTAATAGCCTTATTTTTTCACTCAAGGTGGGTAAGTTTTACAAGCCCATTGAGCAAAGCCCTCCATATATTAACATCTCTGACTTCTGTGTGTGTCACAAACACATACACAGTTATACACGGGTACCACATACTCATTTGGAAATAGTTCACGTCAAAAGAGCTAGTCAGAGAAAACTGAGGTCATTTAGCTAAAAGTCTGTTACCTTTCTGCTCTTTCATCTACAAGGGCATATCGATTCTTATTCATTTTTTCCTTCTTCTCTCCACTCAGTGAAAGATGAATTATTTCGTCTTTACTCTGTGAATCACCCTCCTGTACGTACTTTGAAAAGATCTTACTTCCATTAATTATTTCTTCCCTTTTCTCTCATCTCTCCTTTTCTCTCATCTCTCCTTTTCTCTATTGACATTTCCCCATCAGCATGTAACCTTCTGAAACTTCTTTTTCTCCAAATATTTCCGATAGTACTTTCTCAGAGTTTACTATTGCCTCTGGCTTTTTAGTTTTTTTTTAAATTTTGACACTGATGACTCGTCCTATAAAATAGTGGAGCTCTCAAATGCTAGGACTTCAGCCCTCATCTATCCTCTAGACATGATTCCTTAATCAGCACACTCACACTCAAGGATTCCATCACAATCTGTTTGTCAAAGACTGCAAGTGAATACTCCTGTGACTGACCACCCTGCGGAGACCCAGAGCTACATGATGCAATTAATTACTAGGCATCTCTACTCAGTTGTTTTATAACCATTTCAAATCTACCATGACCAAACTCCCCCAGAAATTTTTTAATCATATATTCCCCATTATTGCCAATGTACCAAATCTTAGTTTGGTGGCAAACTAGATGAACTTGGGAAAGTTATTTTTCATCTTTAAATCCCAGTTTTTTCATGTGTCAAATGAAAATAATAGTAATTGCAATAGGTTTTCCACAAGGATTTAAAATTGGCTATTATGTTGTCCACAATCATGAACGCTAACTACACAGAAGGCACAAATGTATGAAGCAGGCACTAATACTGTTGTTCTCAGGTTATAGCTGAGGAACGGGAGACACAATGTGCTTAAGTAAATTGGTCCACACTACCTAGCTAATCTATGATGAAGCAGCTTTTAAATTAAGTCTGGATTCAGAGCCTGGGCTGTTCATTGCTACACTATCCTGTTTGTTAGGGCAGTACAATATCATATACAAAGTACATGGCATGATCTTTAGCACTTATTAGATACATCAAAATCACAGCAATGGGGAGGAGCGCTTTAAGATACTCTGGAAATATGTATTTTAAAAAGCTCTCTGGTACATCTAACATTCAACTTGGGTTAAGAACCATAGTAGACTCTCAAAAGTATTTGTTCCTTTTATCCAAATGAAAATAATTGAATCAATTTGACCCTGTGAACACTTTCACAAATGCTATAATCATTAAACCAAAAGTATTTTTAACAAGGGCTCTGTTAGACATTCTTCTGTAAAATGACAATAGAGAGCAATAATAAAGACATATATATAAAAGCCCTTGATGTTAATACAACCAGAGGCATTTAATACATGCATTGTGTTTTCATTTGCATTGCATGACTTTATCCTTAGGAAAAAGAGCTCTAAAAATATTAGGCTTGTATATAGCCCAGAAAAATCACTTTCTTTTCCTTTTTTTAAAAAAAATTAATGGAGGGTCTCACTTTGTCACCCAGGCTGGAGCACCGCCATGTTGCCCAGGCTGGTCTTGAACTCCTGAGCTTAGTGATCCGCCTGCCTCGGCCTCCCAAAGTGCTAAGATTGCAGGAGTAAGCCACTGTATCCGGCTAAAAAAAATCACATTCTTAAGATCATTATACTGCTAGGTAAAACATTCTATGTTGGGCTGGGTTTCTTGGGTCACACCTGTAATCCTAACACTTTGGGAGGCTGAGGTGGGAAGATCATTTGAACCCAGCCGTTCAAGACTAGCTTGGGCAACATAGTGAGACCCTCATCTCAAAAAAAAAAAAAAAAAAAAAAAAAAAAACCTCAAAAAAAGAAGAACCCAAGATATTCCATCTGGCTAAAAATGTTCCCTTTTACCTTTCTCCATCTACCAAGAAATATACTTTCTCTTCTAGCTATCAATAATTCTTCCAATTGTTTCTTGTACAATTAAAGTAGGATATCTCATCTTCAGTGTATATATCCAGAAAAACCAAAGAGATCAAAAGGATATGAAAAAGAAAAATCAATAAATTCTATTATCTTTCTCATGAGTTGTGTATGAAAATATATATTTATGTGCATGTGTACATATATAATAACATATTCATCTCAAGTACAGAATTTATTATTGGCATACAGCTATTTATTTATTTATTTATTTTGTTTATAAGTAACAGGATATTATGTTTTTTAAGAGAAGTAGAAAGAATTCATTGGAAAGACGGGGTGGATCACTGAAATAAGTAAATGAGTATATAGATGTAGTATCCAAATAGAAGAAGAACAAAGAAGCTATGGAGTCTAGAGCTCACTAGAGGGCTATAGGAATGAATCATTCTAACCTTTTCTTCCAACTTGGTATCATTTGATTTGATTTCAAATTCTAGAGAGAATCTCAATTGTTTAACCTAGTTCCCATGCCCAACAATTAGGTAGAGCACCTATTAGTATTTCCATGAAGGCTGCACACAGTGGAGTAGAGGTGAGTCTTCCAAAGGAAACTGAAGATGCTTTTAACCAGAAAAAGGAGAATGGATGGGGGATTCTCCAAAGCTACAGATGTCTCCTCAACTTAAATATATCACAAATAATGTTGATGTAAAAATATATTAATATTATTCACCACTGAGTGTCTTCTCATTAAGGTTTTTAGGTCGTTGCTGAATATTTCAAATAGTTTTTCTTACAATAAGATTCTCTTCATATAAGTTTGACAAAATTGTATATATTTATGGTATATAACATGATATTTTGATATATATTTATACTGTGAAATAATCACCACAATTAGGCTAAATAACACATCTCTTATTTCACAGTTATTTTTATGTGTGGTGAGAACATTTAAGCTCTGATCTCAGCATTTTCACATATACAACACATTTTTATTACTATCATCACCATGCTGTACAGTAGATCTCCAGAACTTATTCATCCTAATTGAAAGTTTGTATCTTTGACCTAAATCTTACCATTTCTCCCCACAAGCAGCCACTAGCAACCACCATTCTAATCTCTGCTTCTGTCCGTTCAACTTATAGAGTCTACAGGTAAGTGAGATCCTGCAGCATTTGTCTTTCTGTGCCTAGCTTATTTCACTTAATGTTCTCTGGGTTCCTTCATGTTATCACAGATGACAAGGTTTCCTTCATGCTTAAGGCTAGATGATATTTTATCGTGTGCCTATACCATATTTTCTTTATCCATTATCTACTGATGGACACTTAGATTAATTCCATATTCTTCGGTATTGTGAGGAATGCTGCAATGAACATGAGAGTACAGACAGGCCACAAATGATTTTATTTCCTTTGGATGTACATCTAGAAGTGAGATTGCAGGATCATGTGGTAGTTCTATTTCTAATTTTGGGGGGAAGTTTTATAGTATTTTCCATAATGGCTGTAATAATATATATCTCTACCAACATTGTACAAGGGTCAACTTTTCTTTACATCCTCACCATCACTTTATTATCTCTTTTTTGATAATAGCTTTTCTAACAGGTGTGAGAAGATAGCATACTGCGGTTTTAATTTGCATGTCCCTGATGGTTAGTGGTGTTGAATATTTTTTCATATGCTTGTTGGCCACTCATATGTCTTCCTCTGAGAAATGTCTACTCAGATTCTTATTTTAAAATCAGATTATTTGCTTTCTTGCTATTGAGTCATTTGCATTCCTTCTATATTTGGATATTTAACTCTTTATCAGGTGTATGGTTTGAAAATATTTTTTCTCAAACCATGAGTTGTCTCTTCACTGTTGATTTTTCCTTTGTGGTGCAGAAGCTTTTTAAATTTTTTTTTTCTTTTGGTTACTGTGTTTTTGGGGTCAAATCCAAGGAATCATATGCCATGGAATTTTCACACTATGCTTTTTTCTAGAAGTTTTATAGTTTCAGATATTATGTTTAAATCTTTAATTCATTTTAAGTTGATTTTGGGTAGTATGGAATACAGACAATATTAATTATTCCAGTCCATTAACACAGGATATTTTTCCATTTATTTGTTTTTCTTCAATTTCTTTCACTAATGTTTTAGAGTTTTCAATGTATAGGTCTTTTATTTCCTTAGTTAAGTTTATTTTCCTGATGGTTAGCAATACTGAACTTTTTTTTCATATACTTGGCCATTTGTATGTCTTCCTCTGAGAAATGTCTACTCAGGTTCTTTGCCTATTTTTATTTTTAATTTATGAGACAGGGTCTCACTTTGTTACCCAGGCTGGAGTGCAATGGTGTGATCATGGCTCACTGCAGCCTCCAAAGTTCAAGTAATCTTCCCACCTGAGCCTCTTGGGGAGCTAGGACTACAGGTGCATGCCACTATGACTGGCTAATTTTTGTATTTTTTATAGAGATTGGGTTTTGCCATGTTGCCCAGGCTGTTCTTGAACTACTAAGCTCAAGCAGTCTATCCACCTCAGTTTCCCAAAATTACAGGCATGAGCCATCACACCCAGTCTCTTTGCCTATTTAAAAAATCAGATTATTTGTTTTCTTGCTATTGAGTTGTTTGCATTCCTTATATATTTTGGATTAACTTTTCATGAGGTTAAATTATGGGATTGTTTTCTTGCTTTCTTTGTCAGAGATGTTCTTGATAGTGTATGGAAACAGTGCTGATTCTATGTTGATTTTGCAACTTTACTAAATTTATTATTTCTAACAATTTTTGGTAAAGGCTTTAGGGTTATATAGGTACACATGCACACACACACACATCACACATATATATGATCATGTTGTCAGAAAGCAGTTCCAGTTTCATTCCTTTCTTTTTTGGACACCTTTTTATTTTCTTGTTTAATTGCTCTGGCTCAGAATTCTAGCACTATATTGAAGAGAAGAGGTAAAAGTGGGCAATTCTTGTTGTCTTCTTCCTGTTCACATGAGGATAAGCTTTCAGCTTTTCATGACTGAATATAATATTAGCAGTGGTTTGTCATATATCATCTTTGGGCTTTATCATATTGAGGTACATTTCTTCTATACCTAATTTGTTGAATTTTTTAAAATTATGAAATAATGCTGAATTTTGTCAAATTCCTTTTCTGCATCTATTGCAGTGATTATATAATTTCATCCTTCCTTCTATTAATATTGTATATCACATTTATTGATTTGTGTATATTGAACTATCCTTGTATCCCAAGGATAAATCCTATTTGATTAGGGTGTATGGTAGTTTGAGTGTGCTATTGAATTCCATTTGCTGGTTTTTTCTTGAGGATTTTTGCATATATGTCCATCAGCAATATTAGCTTGTAGTTTCTTATCTTGTAGAGTCCTTGTCTGGCTTTGATATCAGAGTAATTCTGGCCTCATCAAATAAGCTTCTTCCTTTTTTAAAAAGAGTTTGGGAAGTAATGGTATAATTCTTTAAATATTTGGCAGAATTCACCTGTGAAGCAATCAGGTCCTGGGTTTTTCCTCGTTGGAAGGTTTGTGACTACTGATTCACTCTCCTTACTCCTTATTGGTCTGTTTATATTTTCTGTTTCTTCATGATTCTGTTTTGGTAGGTTGCATGTTTCCGGGAAGTTATCCATTTCTTCTTGGTTATCTAACTCACTGGCATGTAACTGTTCATAGTAGTTGCTATGATTCTTTCTGATCGTTTATATTTCCATGGTATCACTTGTAATGTCTTTTACTTACAATTTTGAGTCTTTTTTTTTCCTACTCTTGCTAAAGATCTGTCAATTTTGTTTATTTTTTTCAAAAAAAATAATTAATTTTGTTGAACTTTTCTATTATTTGCTTTTTTATTATCTATTTCATGCATTTCTCTTCTGAGAGATGCATGAGAGATTTATTATTTTCTTCCTTCTACTAATTTGAGGCTTAATTTGTTCTTCTTTTTCTACTTTCTTGAGGTGTAAAGTTAAGTTGTTTATTTGAAATTTTTTTCTTACGGCAGGCATTCATTACTATAAACTTCCCTTTTGAAACTGTTTTTGCTGGATCCCATAATTTTTGGTATGTTGTATTTCCTTCTTTATTTGTATCAAATTTTTAAATTTTTTCTTTTGATTTCTTCTTTGACTCTTTGGTTCTTCACTGGTGTGTTGCTTAATTTCCACATATTTGTGAATTTCCCCTCTGTTACTCATTTCTAGTTTTATAGCACTGTGGTCTAAAAAGACATTTTATATGATTGCATTCATCTTAAATGTGTAAAAACTTGTTTGGGGCCTAACATATCACATATTCTGGATAATATTTATGTACACTTGAAAACAATGTTTTCTGCTGCTGTTGGATGGGATCTATGCAATATGTCTGTTATATTTATTTGGTTTATTATTTTCAAACTGCTGTTTCCTTATTTACTGATTGACTGGATGATCTATGCATTATTGCCATTAAAGTTTCCTACTATTAATATATTGTTCTCTATTTCTTTTTTCAGTTTGATTACTATCTATTTTATATTTTTAAGTGTTCTGATGTTGGGTTCATACATATTTCCAATTGTTATATCTTCTTAATAAATTGACCCTTTGTCATTATATGTTGACTTCCTTTGTCTCTCGTGGCCATTTTTTACTTAAAATCTACTTCATCTGATAGAATTAGTTATTCTTACTCTTTGTGTTTACATTTTTATGGAATATCTTTTTCCATCCTTTCAAATTTAGTCTCTGTGTTCTTCAAGCTAAAGTGAGTTGCTCATAGGCAGGATATAGTCAGAGTGTTAAAATCCATTCAGCCACTATATGCCATTTGATTGGATATCCAGCATATTTTAATACTTTTGTTCTTTAACTTTTATTAAAAAGTTAAAAGTTATTCATGCACCACCATTACAGTATTAGAATATTCTGAATTTGAGTATATTTTTATCTTTACAATGAGTTTTATACTTTCTTATTTTTTCATCCTCTTATTTCAACTTAAAGAACTTGGTTTAGCTTTTTTTTTTTTTTTTTTTTTGTAAATAGGAGGTACAGTGATGATAAATTCCAACTTTTGTTTGTCTGGAAAATATTTTTCTCTTCTTCATTTCTGAAGAACAGACTTGCCAGGTATAGTACTCTTTGTTGTCAGGATTTTCTCTTTCATCACTTTGAATATATTATCTCACTCTCTCCTGGTCTACATGTTTTTCCACTGAGAAATCTGTTGATAGTCTTATGGGAGTTCTCTTACAGTTGATGAGTTGCTTTTCGCTTGCTGCTTCCAGAATTCTCTCTTTGTCTTTTATGTTTGATAATTTAATTATAACATGTCTCAGTAATAAGAGTAATATTTTTAATATTTAATCTACTTGTAGTTATTTGCACTTCATAGATCTGGATCTTCATTTTTCTCTTCAGATTTGTTAAGTCTTCTGTCACTATTTTTTTTAAAGATTTCTCACCCTTTTTCTTTCTCTGCTTCTTCTGGAACTTTTAAACTTAACATATTGGTTTTCTTGATGGTTTCCCATAAGTCCTGTAGGCTTTCTTTACTCTTTCTTCATGCCATTGGCTTTTCTTTTTGTTTCTCAGACAGGAAAAATTTAAATAACCTGTTGTCTTGCTTTTGTTTTGTGCTGCTATAATAGAATACCTGAGCCTGGGTAATTTGGAAAGAATAAAATTTATTTCTTACAGTTCTGGAGGCTGGAGAGTCCAAGATCAAGATGGCAGCGGGGTTTAGTGTCTGATTAAGGTCTGATCTCTGTTTCCAAGATGCTACCTTGAACACTTAAATTTCCAGAGTAGAGAAACACTGTTTCTTGCAAAGGATCAGAAGGACAAAGAGAGGGAACCCACCCTTAAAAACTCCTTTTTACAAAAAGCATCCAGCCCACCCATAAGGGTGGATCTCTCATCACTTAATCACCTTAATGGTCTTACCTCTTGATACTGTTTGCAATGGCAATTAAATTTCAACATGAGTTTTGGAGGAGACATTTAAACCATAGCACTTGTCTTTTAGCTTGCAGGTTCTTTCTTCTGCTTGACTGAAGCTCTCTGTGGAATTTTTCTGTTCAGTTCTTTGAATTTCTTAGCTTCAGAATTTCTGATTGGTTCTTTTCATTGTTTTTATATCTTTTTTGAACTTCTCATTTTGTTCATACATTGTTTTCCTGACATCATTTTGTTGTCTGCTGTTGTAGATCACTGTTTTAAAAAACAATTATTTTGAACTCTTTTTTAGGAGATTTGTAGATTCATTCCTTTATGGTTGCTTACTGGTGCTTTATTTGTTCCTTTGGTTGTATCATGTTTCCTTGATTATTCCCAATCCTTGTGGCCTTGTGTTAGTGCCTGGGGATTTTAAAATGTAGGCACCTCTTTCAGTTTTACAGACTGGCTTCATCGGGGAAATCCCTTCAACAGTGAGTCAGTCCAGAGATTCTCAGCAGCCCGTCTGAAAGGTTTTGTTGATGGGATTGCTGCTGGAGTCCTCAGGCAGGCTGATCTAGTGTTTGCATCAGTGAATGTGCCAGATTGGCACCTGGGTCCATAGGGCCAAGCCTGAATCCTGAGTCCATAAGATTGAACCTGAGGTCAGTCTGTGAGGGGTTCTGGCCTACAGCCTGGAGATATAAGGGCTAACCTGGAGCCTGAGGCTATGGGGACTAGACTAGTGCTGAATTTTACTGGTGTTCCACAGCAAAGTTAGATACTTACTTCATTCTTTTTTTTCTAGGTGAAGAGTATCTTTCTTGTGCTACCTGGGTTCAGAGAATTGGTGATGTGATAATGTAAAACTGTTCTTACTCCCATCAACGCCTCTTTTTTTTATTTCTGCGCTCCACTGAAGCAATGTAACCTCTCACCTGGATTCTTTAGCTGCTATGAAAGCACTTTCATGCATGGATAGTTAAAATTTATGTTTCTGCCAGGGGATGAGTGCTAGAAAGTCTTTCCTCTCCATCTTGCTGATGTCACTCCATGCAAATACCCTTTAATAACATGTTTATTTATTTCATTTATCGTGTCAGAAGTACCTCTAAGGTTTACTCCTTTGTAGATAATTTATCTAGTTTTAAATGTTCCTAAATGGTCTTAAAACTTTCTGGTCACTATAGGAAAAGATAAAGTTTTATTTCTTGATAGTTATTTTCTCCAGTTGAACATATGATTTTCATGCCTACCAGAAAACTATATTCTCAGTCTACCCCAAAGTTAGTTGTGATCTTGAGACTAAGATCTGGCCAAGGGAATGTGGACGACAACAATAGGTGCAGTTTCTAAACTTTCTTCTTAGTGAAAGTGATATGGTCCTTCTTCCACCCTTTATCTTTTATGGGCTGGATCCACATCTTGGACCATGAGGCTGAGGGGCCTATCCTGAAGATAGAGAGCAGAAGCACAAATGTGTCCTGAGTCCTAGATGACTACTGAGCTGCCATACCAATGGTGAAATATTTACATCAAGACTTTTAAGTGAGAAAGAAATAGATGTTTATCTTATTTAAACTATTTTATTTTGGGTATCTATTACATATGACTATGTATTATAACTAACACAGTCACTTAGCATTACTAATTCCACTGTAATGTAGTATATGTACGTATACACATATTAGATATAACCCTGAACAAATGGTATTGATTCCAAAAACCACAATATAAAATTGAATTCAATTTATTCTGTCACAACATGTGTGAGACTCACTGTATGTGAGTATGTTACTGTATTTACATTTTCTAAGCCTGTACCCAAGACTGTTTTGGAATCATGGATAACAGAATCCAGAAATTAGCATTAACATTTTAAAACTGCAGGGTTATGCTCGTTAAGAATTATATTTTAAAGCACACTACTCCTTTGATATGAAAGATCACCTCAACAGACTGTTTCTGCAGAGAAAACTGCAATCCCAGGTTTTGTTACAGAGGTTTAACTCCGTGATGAAAACAGTCTTTGCACAGTGATACTGAAGTGATCTTCAGTTTGGGTGAAATTGCATCCATGGAGATTATGTTTCACTAGAGAAATGGTTTCTAAACATAAATACATGTGTACCCATGTTTAATCAGTTACCATCTACAAACCTAGACAGAAGCCTGATGATGGAAAAAAAAACCATAAATTTTAATATTTTTCACACAGTAGGAGAGATTCTGAAGAGGATAAGAGTGAGAGTGCTAGAGCTCGATTTGGACTATTCTGATAAAGACATTCTTCTTGACCAGGAATTGGCAAACCATGACTTGCTGGCCAAATCCAACCCAAGGCCTGTTTTTGTATTGCTCATGAGCTATGAAAAGTTTTTAAATCTCTAAAGGATTGAGAAAAAGAAGAAATCCACAGAGTAAAGAAAAATATTTGCAAACTATATATCTGATAAGGAGCTAATATCCAAAATAGGTAAGGAACTTAAATAACTCAAGAACAAGAAAACAATGTGATTAAAAAATGAGCAAAGGACCTGAAGAGACATTTCTTAAAAGAAGACATACAAGTGACCAATAGATTAATGAAAAAATGCTCAGTATCCCGAATTATTAGGAAAATGCAAATTAAAACCACAACAAAATATCACCTGCACCTGTTAGAATGGGTTTTATTAAAAAATAAAATAAAATATGACAAGTGTTGGCAAGGATGTGGAGGAAAGGGGATTCTTATATACTATTAGTGGGAATGTAAAGTAGTACAGCCATTATGGAAAATGAAATGGGGATACAAGTACCATATGATCCAGCAATCTCACTTCTGGGAATATAACCAAAGAATTTAAATAGATATGTTGAAGGGATGTGTAAATTTTCATGTACATTGCAACATTACTTACAATAGCCAAAATATGGAATTAACCTAAATGTCCATCTAACAGAAGTAGCGAGTAGAATGATGGTTACAAGAAGTCTGGTGTGGGGGTGGGAGGTGGGTGGGAGGACAAGGCAGGTTTGAGGGAGGGCTGCTGGTCAAAGGGGACAAAGTTTCAGCTAGACAGGAGGAATGTTTTAAGTTTTGGTCACACAGGGTGACCATAGTTAATCATAATGTATTATATATTTCAAAGTACATGAGTAAATATCAAATGTATCATCACAAAAAAAGTTACATAAGTAGGTGATGAATATACTAATTAACTTGATTTAATCATTCCACATTACATACACATATCAAAATATCACACTGTATGCCGTAAGTGTAATATATTATGGTTTGGGAATTTAAGATATTATAAATTTTAAAAAGCAGCAGCAGCAACAGAGATGCATGGCCCCCAATGCCTAAAATATTTACTGCCAAGTCCTTTACAAATAAATCTGCTAATCTCTCAGACTCACTAACCCAACAATATAGAGTACACTGAAGTTAGTGTATATTTATATAGATTGTCCTTGGCATACAATAGAATCACAATGTTTGCTAAATAAATAGTTAGTGGAAGGACACTATTTTTTCAGTGATGATAAAGGCTATGGAGTACATATCATTTATCCACCAGTGTACACCATGATTTGGTGTGTATGTAGCAGGTGAAAGCAATGGAAGTTTGAGACATACTTGAAAATGGAGGGAGCTGCTTTGTTTACATTTAAAGCTACAGGATAGGATTTATATAATTTCATCCAATAGCATTGTTTTATGGTTTATATTCTGATTAGTGGTTGGCACTGTACTACAGCAAATTTGAGTCACATTTGTAAATTCACTTACCATTTTGCAGTGTCTGGTGTATAGCACATTTTAATGTTTGTTTAATAGGTAAATAAATATTTAATACTGTTATCATAAACATCATTCATTCAAAGATTACTGGTGTTTTTTAAAGTGAAATATTAACCTTGGGAGTCAGTCATTTTATGCCAGACAGTTGCTTTCTCTTGTTTTCAGCTAACAAATATTTCTCTCACATATTTTCTTAATTTAAAAATTCTATGAAAAAGACCACAACAATCAATTATAATTGACTTAAAAAATAATTTATCTGTTGTGTGAGCCACAAGGCTTAAGCAACTTAAAGGAAAAATGTCTAAAAATGATCAAGAGGTTAACAAAAGACAATAGGTGCTGGCATTTCTCAGGGTGATAATGAGACATGACCTTGCTTTCTCTATGTTGGTGCAATTGTCTGGTGCATACTCTTTTTTCAGATGGATTTCAAGAGATGATGTAACACAAAACTCAGTCTCATGGGCAGGCTTTGTTCACAAACTTCTCATTCATGATAAACTTTAAATACTCATGATTCTCTTTTTCTTTCTCAATGATATTTCCCACTTTAACCTATAAAGTAAAAGGAGGCTGCACCTGGGATGGAATTTAAATAAGCTTTCTTTTTTTTTTATTTGCTATGACCAAAGCCCCTAAGAGATACTTCAGTCAATTTCAGGAGTTTGAGCCTAAAGGAGTACTTTCTTCAGAGTAAGGTCAAGGCAGAGAAAAAAGAAACATCACAGCTGTGCACTGCTCTGCTGTCCAGATAGAGTCTTTGAACATTTTCTTCTCTTCATCAAAGAACAACTGGGAAGGCAACACATAGAAAATAAAATCCATGAGACCTTGGCAAATGTTATGAAAAATGAAGATTAGGATCAAAAGTTTAAAAGGACAATCTTGGCTTAAAAGAAAAATACAAAAAAATCTTTCACTGCCTTCTGTAGCATATGTGAAGGTGTTTAAATTGTTTGGTCTATTGGTCTGCAGACACCTGGATGATACTTGTATTATGAGTTCAGCAGAGCAGAAACACACCTGACTGATGCAGATCGTTTATAATCTGCTTTTAAAATAAACTCAGTGGCAAACACAGCTTACTGAAAAAGAGAAATACAATTGGCTCTTTGAAAAACTAGAGGATTTTATTTTAATTTTTAAGATTTGATAAGTTGATATCTGAATAAAGAAGTACTTGTGAAAGGACAACATTAGATAATCAATAGTAATAAAGAAGGCAAAAATAAATTATTTCTTTAGTCATTTAGCAAACACTGATTATCTCTTATTAACCAAAAACTGAGCTAGGTGCTGACATAAAGAGATGAACAAAACAAAAAATAATTGGTTTCAAAGAGTTAAAAATGTATTAACATAGATATGGAAAATCTACAGATCCAAGTCTCATTTGCAATAGCTAAACTTCTTCCCCCTGCCATGGGTCTTTGGAAATAAATTTTCATTTCATCTCATTGAATTAATAACTTTGGATGTATGCAATTAATTTTGCATTTATCCACCAATGCAATAGATACCCTGTGTGGGAATATCTCAAGGCTGGGAAATAAAGACGAGAAAGACATTTCTTTCTATCAGGGAATCTAGTCAGGTACTTATGTGCTTAAATAACAAAGTTTTTAATAAAAATGCCATCATATTAAAACAAGTATTACAAAAATATCTAACCTTTATGGAATGCTTATGTATTTATATTCATTATCTATTTTAATATTTATATCAATACTGTGACATAAGTATAAATATTATCTCCATCTTATAAGAAAACTGAGGCAAAAGGAAGTTAGATAACTTGTCTAAAGTCATGGTAAAGGTTGATTCTAATAGCTCCATATTGTGTGTTCTTAATCACTACATTCATAAGAATTTAGTTGAGAGAGTAATTTTTTTTGATGAAACAATAAGAAAAAAGTTTTATGGAGGAGTTATCGTTAGCATAGGCTTATAAAAATATCTAGAACTTTATCTTTCCAGCTAAAAAGAAATAGATCATAGCACATCACCTTCCCAATGAGAGCAAAAGTAAAAGCTAGATAAAAATTTAAACCAGTTTGAACACACCTGAAAATTATCATGGCAACCAAACTTGGAGACCCAGGATTCCAGAGAGAAGGAAAACTTGCTAAGAGTATTGTTCTTGGCAGCTTTTCCCTTTGAGTCATTAGTTAATCCATATGCAATGTGGGTAGAAAGGCTCAGGAGATAAAAGAAAGCAGATGCTAAGAGGTAGAGAATTTCAGTGCTATTGGAAATTTTAAAATGGAGTTCAAAGCCCAGCAAGGGGAAAAACCACAATAAACCTTCTAGGCATTTCTCTAACTCTCCTGAAATAGCATATACTAGGAATAACAGCAAATTAGAAGACCAGGCCTAAAATCAGTTACAAATAGCTTAGTATTTAATTGCATTAAAGTGATTGAGTATTATACTAACTGGCTATCAGAGAGGTGTAAGACAGAGGATTAGTGATTTTGAAAGATAAGTTAGTTAAAAAAAAATACAAAAAAGGATGGTAAACACAAAAAATAATATGACTTGTATAATACATAGAAAGTACATATATGTGACAGGCAGAACCTCAGCAAAAAAGACCAAATAAAGGGCAAAAATTACCCAGAACTGATGAAAGACGTTAAGCCACAGATTCAAGAAACACTGTAAAGCCCAATCAGAATGAAAAGAAAGAAACCATTCTCAGGCACATTATGGTAAAGTTAATGAAAACTAATGACAAAGAGCAAACTCTTAGAAACATCCAATATAAAGGTAAATTACTTTCAAAGGACCAATTTTATAATTATTATCTTACTTCTCAACAAAGACAATGCCAGTTAGAAAAGACTGACATGGCATCTTTAAAATGGTGAAAAACATACAGTTATTATGGTAGAATTCTCCTTAGAAAAAATACCCCTCAAAAATAAGAGTAGAGAGATTTCCTTAAAAATAAAAACAAAACAGATATAAAACAACAACAATTATAATAATGTACTGTGACATTTAATCAAAACACATGACAAAATAACAAAAGAATGGAAAAGGGGTAACTGAAGTGTTCTAACATCCTTGCCTTACCTAGGGATGCTAATTTACATGAAATTTCAAAGTGAAAGATCTACAGAAGAGTCACCAAAAAGGCAAGTAAAATAGAATTTTAAAAATGAACTAATATAACTTAAAAGAAAATAGAGGAGAAAATACAATAATAAAAAAATACTTAGCAAGCCCCCAAAAAGAAAAGGAAAGAGAAGTCTAGACCAAGTGGAAGAAATAAAATAAAGCATTAAGATGGTAGATTTAAATCCAAATGTATCAGTAATTAATTAACAATAGTTATGAAATTTTTAAATTATCCAATTAATAGGACTATCAGAATAAAAACCACTGCCTATTATAAGCTATTTAAAAGAGACAAAACTTAAATAATCACACAAAAATTGTGAAGTCAAATAAAACAAAAAAGGCTTAACATTCAAAGGATAATCAAAATAAACATGTAACTATGCTAATATAAGAAATACTAGACTTTAAGATAGGAAGCATATTGGAGGTAAAGAGGGGATATTTCATAATGATAAAAAGATCAATCCACCAGTGATACATAACAATCTAAAATTTGTATGCACCTAAGGTATGTCATTAATATACCTTAGAAAGCAAAACTGAAAAAAAAATGAATACAGGGAAAAAAAATTTAACACAAAATTCACAAAAAGTCATAAAATAAGGCACATAAAAAAATCAGTAAAAATATAGTATACTCAAAAAGTAAGATTAATAAGTTTTGGTCTAATCGATCATATAGAGCACTGCATTCAACTGTGCAATACATAGGAGTGCACATGCAATATTTCTCAAAATGTTTATATCCTAGACTATATGTACATGAGGCAAATCTCAATATATATCAGATAATTGAAATAATACAGAGTGTGTTTTCTGACTACAATAGAATTAAATTTGAAATCAGTGACTATAAAATTCCTAAACTTTGAAAATTAAATAACCCATAATTTTTTAAAAAAACAATAAAATAATAAAAAGTATTTTGATTTAAAATATAACCAAAAAAGAAGATACAAAATTTGTGGTATGAAGTTACAACCATCTTTAAGGAAAATTTTATAGCCTGCAAAGTATATATTTAAAGATAAAAGACTGAAAATTGATGATCTGTGTGTATCCCTTTGAAGATGTTATCAAAAGAGCACCAGTTGAAACCTAAATAAGGCAGAATGAAGAAAATAATAAGGAATCAGATTTAATAAGATGGAAAACAAGCACACAATAGAGAAAATCAGCAAAACCAGAACTTGTTTATTTCTGTTTTATTAAATAAACTTGTTTATTTATCGAAAAGCCAAAATTCGATAAATAATATGAAGACTAACCAAGACAATGAAGCAAAAAGGTACAAATTACCAATATTAAGGAATAAAAGGAGGGTCCTAAAAATAGAGCCTACAAACATTAAGCTATTCAGTGACTATCATTAACACTTTTTTCCTCAAAGTTAAAAATTTAGATAAAATAAATCAGAATCATATCTGTAATTTGTTTTCAAAATGTGCAAAAGGCAAAACAATTTTCAACCAATCTTTAAGGCCAGCAAACCCTGATACAAAATTTGATAAAACAAAAGTTATTGGTGAATCTTTGTTATGAACATGGATTAAATAGCTTAAAATGATATTAGCATTCCAAACTCATCAATGTATATAAAGGATAAAGGATAATATATCACCACCATTTTGAACATTTTGTAGAAATGCAAATTTCATTTAATATAAAAAAAAGTCAAGAAATTTTAAGTCTACAGTGGAAAAGCTTGGGAGACCCCAGATTAACCAATTGATAAGAGTTAATGCTGCCATTATTAAGAAAGGATATGCCATGTTCAGAAATTGGAAGATCCAAGATTTTAAGGTGTCAATTATCTGTACATTGATATATAGACAAAAATTCCTCAACTGTCTAAAGTAAAAATATTATTCCAGAAATTATGTGGAAAATTAAAGGACCCAAACTAACCTCTTTAAGATGATAAAGTCAAAATACATATTACCACATATTAACATTATAAAGTCATTGCAATTACACAAGTGTTATTGAAATTAAGGATTAAAAACCAGATTAATGGATCAAACAACTCAGAAACAAAACTACATGGTCATTTGATTTATTACACATAATCCTGCAGAACAGAACCTTTTCAATAAATGGTGCTGAATAAATTGAGTGTCCATATTAAAAAAATAAAACTTCCAGCCACTTCACAGTGATAAATAAATTCCTCATATAGATTTAAATACAAAAGAAAAAAGTTAAAGTATTTATATAGAGCTGTGTTAGTCAATAAGATAGCCATTAGTCATATGGGTATTTAACTTTATATTTTAATTAATTAAAATTAAATACAATTAAAAATTCCATTCCTTAGTTGTATTAGTCACATTTCGACTATGTAATAACTACATGTGCCTAGCAGCCACTGCATTGAGCAGCGAAGATATGGAACATATCTATCATTGTAGAAAGCTCTGTTGGACAGCATCAGTAGGAGTTTACATAAGAGACCATCTTTAGGACTAGGGCTAGGAAAAAATAAACCAACCATAAAGGAAAAACTGACTATATATAGAAATTGACAATAAAAACAAAAAAATTGACAATAACAACAAAAAAAGGAAAAATCATGAAATGTTTATACAAAATGATATACAGATGGCTTTTTAATACAGGAAAGAAATGCTTAATGTTACTTATAATAAGAGAAAAAATTATAAAAGTACACTGATGCATTATTTTTAATTGTCAAATTACTGGCCAAAAGATTGACCACAGGCTGTTCAAAAGACGTGGGGGAATGGGCACTCTCCTAGTGGGAGTGCAAAATGGCACAGCCACAATGAAGATGAACTTGATATTATTTATGGAAATTATATATTCATTTGCCACATGACTCAGCAATCCCTCTTCTAGGATTTTAGTCTGAAGATACAAAAAAACATAGGTACAAGATTACTCACAGAAGTAGTAAAAAAAATTAGAAGCAAACTAAATACCATATAGAAAGTCAAATACACCCTGTCACATTCACACATTGGAGTACTATGTAGCTGCCAAATTTTAATTAGTAAAATAATCAATAAAAGCAATGATAAAATTATCTTTAATGTAAGTGATTTCTAGGGTGCATTATTACATGAAAAAACAAGATGCAGATGAAAAACATATAATATGCTACATTTCTTCTAAGAAGCAAGAGGAAATTCGAATATGTATGCCTATATTTGCTTAATTTTGCTGAAACAAATATAGGAATAATGAACTAGAAGGTAATAAAATTGATTACCTACAGGTTGTGAGTTAGGTGGAAGGGGTATAGATGTGAGTGTGATTTTTTTTTTTTGCGTATATATTTATATAATTTTCATTGTGAACTATGCTTTCTTAACAAATTTTTAAAAATCAATAAAGATGAAGAAAAACTTCAAACTGGTGAAGAGCAGAAACAAACTTAACTTTGTAGCTTATTAAAAAAAAAAAACTACAAAAAAAAAGAATCCAGGTAATTTTGGAATGCTGTATTCTGACTATTCTGAGTATATAGTCTCAGAGGGATATATTCTAAGGACTAAAAAAATGCAAAGAAATTTCTTATTTTTACTTCAACGTTTGTTTCGGTAGTGGTATGGATGTAGCAATTCTGAAATTATGTTTTATATATTATAGGATTGAGCAAATATGTTAATGTTGGGGGCAAGACAGGATGTACAAGTGGACAAGTCAGAAACATGGGGATGAACTACAAAGTCATGAAGTAGATGAGATTGCCCAGGGTATAGTGAGAGGAAAAGACTGTTTTTTTGTTGTTTTTTGTTTTGAGACAGAGTCTCGCTCGCCAAAGTGGAGTGCAATGGCGCGATCTCGGCTAACCGCAACCTCCACCTCCCTGGTTCAAGCAATTCTCCTGCCTCAGCCTCCAGAGTAGCTGGGACTACAGGCGCGTGCCACTACTCCCGGCTAATTTTTGTATTTTTAGTAGAGACGGGGTTTCATCATGTTGGCCAGGATGGTCTCGATCTCCCGACCTTGTGATTCGCCCGCCTCAGCCTCCCAAAGTGCTGGGATTACAGGCGTGAGCCACCGCACCCGGCCGGAAAAGACTGTTTTTAAGAGGTGGGAGAATTTCTGACATTTCAGCAGTGGACCGCTTTTGAGGAACTCCTGATGTGTTTTTTCTCTTCCCTTTTTCTTATCAGGTTGAATGAATGTGTTATGGACAACCAAATGACTGTTTAAAATGCTAAAAAAAGAAAATTCTCAATGATGGTCAGGTAATCTCTTTTAATATAATGTGTAAGGTACAGAAAATCTCAGTTCAGGGTTTTATTATGAATATTTTTGGAGATATTACTCAGCAGTTTCTTAAGGCAAGATTTTTTTTAATTAAAGACTTCTGACAACCCAAATTTTAAAAATAAGCTGTACATTAAAAGATATGAATGAAGAATATTATTGATTTCTTTAAGGAAAAAATTCACTCGGGTTCATAAAATGGAACAAGATCATGTCTTTTGCAGGGACATGGATGGTGCTGGAAGCCATTATTCTCAGCAAACACACACAGGTGCACTAAACCAAGTACTGCATGTTCTCACTTGTAAGTGGGAGCTGTACAATGGGAACACATGGACACAAGGAGGGGAACACACACTGGGGCCTGGCATGGGGGCTGTGGGAAGGGAGAGCATCAGGATAAATAGCTAATGCATCTGAGGATTAATACCTAGGTGATGGGTTGATAGGTGCAGCAAACCACCATGGCACACGTTTACCTCTGTAACAAACCTGCATATCCTACACATGTATCCCGTGTAATACTTAATATACTTAAATATTTTATTTAAATAAAATAAAATATTAACAAAATTAAATAAAATATTTTTAAAAGTTCACTCAGGATCAGAATGGGCATACACATTGGCTTGATTGCAAATACAGAAAACATATTTACTTTTTCTGAAGTTCCCTGGGGTCAGTGTATCATATATTTTGTGGGGTTGTCCGGGTGCTTGGTGGGAAGTCAGTCACCACATCAACAACCACAAACATTTTGAAAAGAATTCTTGGGGTTTTAGAGAGTTAATGAATAACCATCTTTTCTCCTCTATCCAAGTTTTGAAAACAATGAAACATAAACTGACCAAAAGTCAGATAAAATTTACAGGTTTATTATTGGTAGACATTTGATTGGCAGTAACGGCCCAGCAGTGGGTCAAGGGTCCTCCAGCACTCTCACTCCTTGGTGTTCTGGACACTCACCTAAAGGAACGTGTGGAATGGAAGAGGTGACACATTCATTGCTGAGTTACACTGGTCAGGGTCAGAGATGGAAGAAAATATAGAAATAAATCCTTGGTCATTTTTAAATAGATTTCCTAATCGTTCATGTGGACACAACAGTCAGTTATTTCAGTTTTATTTCATAAGAAACAATGAGGAAGAAAATGAGACAAGATACCAGGAATGTTAATCCAGAAGCAGTCCCTCTCCCTGGAAACATGAATAGGAACAAGAATCATATTTTAAATTCTTATGGTTGCCTTTGGACTGCAAATATCAGGAATTAACAAGTATCTGTTTAATGAATGTGACCTAGTTTTAAGTAAAACTGATTTGGTTAAAAATCAAAACTACTCATTAAAAAGGGTGGAATAATCTTTTAAAAATACATATATATTTCTTAGAATTATTGCAAAGTTTTTGGCCTTGGAATTATTGTAAAGTTACTGTAAGCAACTTTCACATCTCATGGGATTTTGAAAAATACATTTTTTTTTAAACTATAAAACTGGTAAATTTGGCACTTATTAATGATGTAAAGAAGAGGCAGAATTGTGATATTCCAGGGCTAAATATATCTTGCAAGTTTTAAGAATGTTTGAGTAGTCATGTAGAGTACATCCTGCAAAAATGAGCCTTGCCATAATACAAATTTGGAGATACAGTAGCACAATTGGAGCTTGACTCCTATTCTTCACAGTGAGCTCACCTAGGCCATTTCATTAGCCTCAAAATTTCATGATCCTGAGCTTTTTTTAATCTAAAAAGGCTATGGTAGAATTTTATGGTATATATTCATCAAAACTATATATTGATGAGCATTAGGCCTACAACTTTGCATCATTTATGGCTAAAATATATCTATTATTGGCTAGATTTGTTTTATTTGTTTTGTTTATTGAGACAGAGTCTCACTTTGTCACCTAGGCTGGAGTGCAGTGGTGTGATCTCGGCTCACTGCAACCTCCGTCTCCTGGGTTCAAGAAATTCTCCTGCCTCAGCCTCCCAAGTAGCTAGGATTACAGGCACCTGCCACCATGCCTGACTGATTTTTGCATTTTTAGTAGAGACAGGGTTTCACCATGTTGACCAGGCTGGTCTTCAACTCCTAACCTTAGGTGATCTGCCCGCCTCAGCCTCCCAAAGTGCTGGGACTATAGGCATTAGCCACCATCCCGGCCATTATTGGATAGATTAAATAAACTGTATTTCTCTGTGATATGTTTATATGTTACGTATTATTTTCTGATTAAATGAATAATTAGTGAAAATATTTCTATGTCCTAATCAAAATGGCAGTTGTTGATGATGACGTAGATTGAGCATTGTATCAAGATGTGTCTGATTATGTCTCATGTTAACAGAATATTAAGCCTACTAAGAAAAAATGTCTTAGTTTGGCATCTCTAGAAACAGAGCCTGAGATGGGGTTCTTATGAAAGTGATTCATTAAGGAATACTCTCAGAGATTTACTGAAAAGAGTGAAGATAAAGAGAGGAAGAAGCTAAGCAAAGATACAGTTTTAGAAGTATAAACTCAATCTGATCACACTGGAAGTGCTGAAGAGCATACACATTACAGAGTTTGGTCCACCTAGAGGCCAGACTGGGCTTTTAAAGACCCTGCCAAGCAGTGGTTATGGACCAGGGAAAATCCCAGGCATCTCCCAGCAAGGCAGCGCCTATCAAGTAAGGGCAATCTTTGGCAGAAGGTGCAAATGTATGATCATTGGCCGTCAAATGCCTGCAGAAGTAGGGGTATGACTTAATAGGCTGCTAAAGGGAATCTGGTTGAGTACTCAGGTAATTTTCAATTATTAGTTCTCTTAACTGTATTATATTATATAGCTAGAACTCAGCTCATCTCCCTTACCCTCCAATTGCATTTCTGAGCTTTGCTCCTGCTTAAGACTTATTTAGAAACACCTAGGCTTCGTTTTCTATATCACGTTCACTGGGCACAATGTGGGATCTGTTTTATCTACTAGTAGTACAGCAACTATATTTTTAAGGTACATATCTCCTTTTGGATACTGTAAAGCTAATACTAGAATGTAAAAAACAAAAGAGTTTTGAATCCACTTCGATATTTCTCCACTGATAGGAAATCTGCACCTCTGTTTATGGTTACTTTGGAAATCTGGGAGGTATTTGTCTAACAAAATGGATTTTTCACATAAGTGGAAATTTAATTATTTATTCAGGCTCAGCACCTTCTCATTGGCTCATGGAATGTTAAGATCGTTCTCCCACAGTTTTTAGATGTTATTCATTCTGGTTAGGAAATACAGGTTGAAGTTTAGTGATGATGTATGCAGAATATGACTGGTTATTTTCCAATTATCTATTCTTCCCTTTTTCTATTTTAATAGAGTTCCTGAATTTTAGCTGGATACATGACCACCCAGAGTAAAGATTATATATTTCGAGTCTCTATTGCAGTTATGTGTGACCACATGACCAAACTGTGGTGAAAAGGGTTTGATTGGAAGTGATAATTTCAGCTTCTGAATCCTGATCTTTAAAGGATGCATGTCTCTCCCCAACCTCTTCCCTCATCCTTTCTCCCTCCTGCCAAAGGGAACATAGATAAGGTGGTGATTCCTCTTGGATCAATGGATATAAAGCAAGCTTCTAAGGATGGCATGGTAACAAGATAGAAGGAATCTTACCCCAGACACTGCAGAGCCTGCATACCAGCCTGAGATACTTCAATCTAGTTTGTTACATGCAACAGAAGTGAACTTCTATGACATTAAGTCACTTTATTTTGGGATTCTGTTCCAGAAGTTGAATCTATCCTCTATACAGCAAGTCTTTTTCAATGAATTCATTATGTACTCCACCTGCAACAAGGTAGGAATGAATCCCTTCTGATATTTGAAAAGAATAATTACAAGCAACATTTTTAACTTATTGCTTTTATTTAAATGCTTATTTATTATTAAGAAACTGGAGATAAAACCATGACCAACAAAAATATTTTATTAACAGAGACTTAATCCACAGTTTAAATGAGAATCAACTATTGTTATACTGTGTTAAAAGGGACATAGATTAGTTCAGGTTTACGAAAACTGTGAAAATGGTACACACATAAAAGGACAAGGTATATATCTTAAGAAAATAGAATTATGCAGGGAAAATTTATCTAGAAACAAAGAAGTATATATACATCTTCTTAAGAAGAAAATAGAAGTGAATGGTAAATGGTATTTCTACAAATTAGCTCTACACACCTCAAAGTGCAAACTATTGTTAGGAAGCATGATGGTCTCAAGCTTTACAAAATCAGGTCTTTGAAGTTAGGCTGTCTATTAGACATCAATTCTCACAGCAACAAGATCTTTGAAAAAGTATTTATTTATGTTTATTGTCCTAAAGCTAGGACATGTACTAACACAGAATGAAATTAACTTTCTCAGTAGAAACCTCAAGTTTGTTGAAGTAAAACATTTTAAAAGATGCTTTCAGGACTAGAGGTTGCATTTTAAATAGGCTGAATTTAAAATAGTTCTTGTTATATAACAATATAACCTCATCTTTAATATACCCGGTTTCAGGAAAGAAAACCAAGCTCTGTGAATAACTAAATTATTGTAATGAAACAAAATGATAAGTAGAAAGCAAGAGTGTTTTGAAAGGTGGGCTGAATTATTAACCTCAGACTATGTTTTTAACAGCATATAACATGAACTAGGCATTTGTTGTGTCAATAATTCACCCTAGAGAAATCCAATAGCGGAAAGAAAGCAATAGTGATAGTAATTTCCCTGTATTAGAATGTGAGCTAAAACAAAATGATTTAGTGTAAAAAAGAAACTGCAGTAATGCTCACACTACATTCCCATTTTATGAAAATTGTTACTTTGGTATCAGATCATTCAAATATTTAGAAACTACTTTTTTCACATTCCTATAGACTGAGTTTCTGCCTAAAGTTTATAAATGTGTTGAGCCATAACTATGTTCCAGGAGCTGAGTAAATTGTAAGAGAAAGAAAAATGAATAAAGGATCATTAGGAAAGAAGAAAAGTGAAGGGCAGAATGAGAATAGGAGAGAAATAAACTAAATAAACAAAATAATAAATAAATGAAAAAGAATAAATAAGAAACTCAAAATGAGGGTCATTCATTGGAAAGTGATGGCATTTATTGTGAGCTAGTTGAAGAGAATAAACTCTCCACCAAGAATAAAAATATAACCCTGAAATTTAAACAATTACAAGTTGGGCTTCTGAAAATATGTGGTCTAGATATTGGGAAAAACTTTTATTACCAAACAGTTGAAATTGCCAAACTTGAAAATCAACATCCTAGATGAATTTGCAAGAAAAAGAAAAGTAGGAAAATACAAAAGAAGGAAATGTCTACCAATGTGATAAACATAAACTGATGTTGAATTTACTTTGAGAAGCATTTTGACAGCAGAAAATTGTTTTTTGTATTTTTGGGGGTGTGTGGTTGTTTTTTGTTTTGTTTTAAATGTAATCACCATATGGGGAAGCAGGTAAGGCCTTGGACCCACTTGAGGTAGTGTTGGAACTGAGAATATCATTAAAAAACCTTAGAACCCTTAAAAGCCCATATCTGATTTTTTTTTTTTTTTTTTTTTTTTTGAGATGGAGTCTCACTCTGTCACCAAGCTGGAGTGCAGTGGTGCGATCTCAGCTCACTGCAATCTCCGCCTCCCAGGTTCAAGCAATTATCCTGCCTCAGCCTCCCAAGTAGCTGGGATTACAAGCAGGCCACCACCCCCAGCTAATTTTTGTATTGTTAGTAAAGATGGGGTTTCACCATGTTGACCAGGTTGGTTTCAATCTCCTGACCTCATGATCCGCCCACCTCAGTCTCCCAAAGTGCTGGGATTACAGGTGTGAGCCACCACGCCAGGTGGAAAGTCTGTATCTTTAGGTAATGTGAGGTAGAAAAAATCTACCCATCAGCAAATGGAGAATTTGTAGCTACGGTGCTATCATTATGCGGGTGTGCCTGAGTGATACAAAAATCTCAAGTGAAAATGTTATTTTAAAGTAGAATCAGTTTTATCATGCCCAGAGTGCCTGGGAGTTACAACTACACACCCTCTCTAGAGCACTATATCTCAATTCACACTCCAAATATTTCACATATTTAGTCACTCATACAAACCAAAATTAAAATCACATAAGGAAATCAGGCATGAGAAAGAATTCTAGAAGAAAATTATATAAATAAGAATTAACCTCCTCCAAAAGTTTTATGTTTTAGAGTAATTAAACAAAGAATATAAAATTACTAGATTGAAATGATTAAAGAGACAAAAGATGGGTCCAAAGCATGATAATGAATGTAAGACTATAAAAATGATTAGGCAACACCTTCAGAAAAAGTACTGCATATAACTGCTAGAAATGGAAATATATATAGAATGACTGGAATTGAATTCAAAACCAATGGTTGAGACACAAGATTGCACATGGTTGAAGTGTAAATTTGTTAAATGGTAGATTAATCAAAAGAAATTGTCAAATGAAGTACAGAAATAAAGGAAATGGAAAATTAGAAAGATGTTAAAGGGCATGAAGATAAGGATAGTTATTCAAAGATACATCTGATTAAATTTTTAAAGGAAAAAAATAGAGGGAATGGAGGCAAGACAACAATAAGAGAGACAGGAGCTGATTCCAGATTGATTCAGTGTAAGAATTATCAGATTCAACAGGCAGAAATGAAACTTCAGTAGATGACTGCAGGAAACCAAAGACAACCAGAAAATCATAAATTTAGCCATAAACAACCAACTGTACTAGAAGCTGACTTTCTCATAGTAATGATAAAAACCACAAGAAAGAAAAATAATAGCTGAGGGACAATGACAATCAACATAAAATTCTGTACCCTGTAAAATTATCAATCTGGGATGTGGTTAAAATGAAGACATTTTCAGATGAGAATTTATCAAGTATGGAATTAAGGAAATTCTCAAGGTGGTAGTTAAGGAAAATAATCAGGTTTCGGGTTATAATGATGTGAGACATAAGAAAGCATGGTGAGTGAATAACTTTAAAAAACACATATATCATTCTCAGCAAATATTGGCTGTGTAAACAATAGTATTAATCTCTACTTAAAATGATAGAGACTAAAGAAGATATTGGCTAGCCATTACAGACAATACAAAGTTGGAATGACTGGTGTTAAAAGAGTTCCGAAATATGTGTACTATACTGAAGTATAGAAATGTTAACTTTAGATTTTAAGTGTACTATATTAAAGGTTTAGTAGTAAGAGAAAAAAATAGAGTATATAATTTTTAAAAATAAAGAATAAAAATAAAGTGAAACATAATCAATTTAAAGAATGCAGGAAAATTGGATAAAAGAAGCATAGAAGCACAAGGGAAATATAAAGCTGAAAAAAGATGGCAAACCTAATTCTAAACACATTATTAATTACAGAAATGTAAAATGACTAAATTCATCGGTCTAAAGACAGAGTCATCAGACTAGTTAAGAAAATATCTAGCTAAAGGTATGTTTTAAAAGACACACCTAAACAAAAAAAATATAGAAAATATAAAAGTAAATGAATGGAAAAAGAGAAGAAACACAAACACTAACCCAAAGAAATGAAGGGCAGCCATAAAGACAATATGCTCCATAAATGAAAAAGCGTCATTAGTAATAAAGCAAACAACTACGCAATGAAAAGAATGGTTTTAATTTGATGATAAGTAACACTGAATCTTTTTTGCATGTTTTTTGGCTACAGGCAAATATTTGTGCACTACCTATTCAAGTATATTTTCTATTTTTATAGGTTTGTCTTTTTATTCTTGAGTTGCATGAATCTTTTTATATTTGGATTCGAGTCCTTAGTAAGATACATGCATTATAAATATTTTCTCTGTTTATAACTTACTCTTTTTTAATTTTAATTTTTTGTAATAATTTCAGATTTTCAGTAAAGATGCAGAAATAGTACAAAGAATGTCTTCTATTTTTCCCCTAATTTCCCCAAATGCTAAAATTTTATCACATTTGCTTCTATCTTCCTTCTCTCATGTACATATATATGTAGTATGTATATATACATACTGAGAGAATATTGTGAATAAAAAGTTCTTTATTACTACATAATTCAGTGTGTACTTCCTAAAAACAAGGACATTGTCTTAACTATAGCACAATTATCAAACTTAGGAAATTTAGAATTGTACAATTTACAGTATTACCATGTAGTCTACAGCTATTATTCAAATATTGCAAATTGTTCTTCTAGAGCATTATATAACAAAAGAAAAAAAATGCTGTGATCAAGAATTAAATTTATATCTTTGTCATGTTCCTTTAGCATCCTTTAATCTAAAATAGTACTTTCTTTCTTTGTCTTTCATGACCCCATGCTTTTGAAGACCACAGTTATTATTTGGTAGAAAAATATCAAACACCTTTATTCCTTTATTCATCAAGACTTTTTTGCACCTACTGTTCTTTGGAATCCCTACGGAAAAGCATTATTTTAATTTTGTTAAAATTTGTATTGTTACCATAGGAATAAAGATGTTTCACATCTCTATTGAAATACCTTTAACGAAGTTTAAGGTGTTTTGCATTTCCACCTGAGGCTTACATTTCTTACTTTTTAAAATGGAAACATTGACAAAACATAATCCACTTACCAAAAATTACAGCCTAATAATATTTGCATTTTAATATGTTGTAATTTATATTTTAGTTATTTTTTCTTTATGTAGTTTTTCAATTTTTTTTCTATTATAAACTTGAAAGGATTTGGGTAAGATGACTGATTAGATGTAGCCAGGAGGAACAGCTGCCACTGAAGGACTGGGATGACTGGCATACTCCTAGCAGATACTCAGAGGGAAAGCACTGAGAATAGATAGGGGGAAGTCACAGAAGCTGGGCTGAAGCGAGGGGAAGCTTGAAACCCTGCACAGAGCTACCATGCACCAGGAGTCATTCCTGGTGTCCAGCAACTCTGGGAGAACAGATGAGTTAAACTGGCAAGACACTAACCAGTCTCACCATGGGCCTCTGGAATCCCAGCAGGAGGAGACCTCTCAACCACTACAGACACTTGAGTTGGCAGGGAGAGCTGGTTAGAGAAATGTCAGGGCAAGCATGCCAGTGGATGTGGAGCCCAGGAGTTTAGTGTAAGAGGGCCTGTAGCTGAGCATGGCCAGGGATACTCATACCCCTAGGCTGGATTTGCTCCCATAGGAGACTTTAACCCTAGTGAAACTGTTGGACTTGAACTCTGCAGGGCAGTCTTGCCCATCAGATGGGGCCAGTCCAATCTGAGCACTGTTTGGTCTGCTGGCCTCACCTAGGACCCCATCCTGGCCATGCCTGCTTATAGTGCAGCCTCTGGTGCCCTGGGGGCCTACATCATAGCTCCTGCTCTGGCTGACTGTGCTTGTCTGGCAGCGACCTCCAGTGGGGTGTTCCCTGTGGCCACATACCAGCCCACCTGCTCCCTTCCCTTAGTGAAATTTCCTCCAGACCCAGGGCCACCCCTGACATCACTTTGCTGGCACATGTGTGCATGGGTAGATTTTGCCTTCCTTGACATACCAGCACATGTGTGTACAGGGACCCTGCCCTGCCTAAGCTGCTAGCGGGAGTGCACCCTGCCCCCACCCCTGCCATACCATCATTGGAGCTGGAGCCTCGGTGGACACAGAGCCCAACAACCCCACTCCTACCAGCAACCTGTCCTGTGCCAACACAGCCACTGGAGTGAAACCAGGCACAGAGAAGAGTGGACCCTCATCCACCCTGAGTGGCCACAGAAGGTGCACACAGATTTGCATCCACCAGTGTCATGCTCCCATGCTAATACCATCAGCAGTATGACCATGTGCAGTCACCAACAAGGGCTCCCTTCCCCCCCAAACTGTGCTACCACCCCCATTGCCGTAAATGCCTACACAGAGACAGGCACCCGGGCCCTTGCTGTCACCTGCTGCAGCCAACAAGCATGTACCCCAATTCTCTGCTGCTGCACCGCTCATTGGAGTGTAGTGACCAGTGATGTGGAAATAGCTTGGGCACCCCAGCGTAATGGTTTCCAAATTGCAGGGAGCCAGAGAGCAAAGTCGGGGTCTGACACAAGATCCTGTGATAAAGCACACAGTACAGGAGCTGGGAGCTGAGCCTTGGCCACCTAAAATCTTCTAGAAACAAAGCCAGCTGAATGAACCCACCTTACACCATAGTCAAACCCTCAAGGTCATCAAATAGGCTGAAAGTAAAAAACACCCATCCAAAGGACAGCAACTTCAAAGACTGAAGGAGCACAAGCCCACAGAGATGAGAAAAAACCAGCCCAAGAATGCTGACAACTCAAAAAGTCAGAGTGCCTTAATTCCTTCAAACAACTGCACTAGTTCTCCAGCAAGGGTTCTGAACTGGGATGAGATGGCTGAAATGACAAAAAATAGAAATCAGAATACGGACAGAAATGAAGATCATCAAGATGAGGGAGTACTTTGAAACCCAATTCAAGGAAGCGAAGAATCACAATAAAATGATAAGGAGCTGACACACAAAATGGCCAGTATAGAAAAGAACACAGACAACCTGACAGAGCAGAAAATCACAGAAGAATTTCACTATGCAATTGCTAGTATTAATGGCAGAATAGACCAAGCTGAGGAAAGAATTTCAGAGCTTGAAGACTGGCTTTCTGAAATAAGTCAGACAGACAATAATAGAGAAAGAAAGAAAAAAGGGAACAAACAAAACTTCCAAGAAATATGGGATTATGTAAAAATGCCAAATCTATAACTCACTGTTGTGCCTGAAAGAGAAGAAAAAATTTACAAATAATAAATTGGAAATGAATTAAAAAATGAAAAAAAAATTTACAAATAATATTTCAAGATAATTCATGAGAACTCCCCCAACCTAGCTAGAGATGCCAACTTTCAAGTTCAGGAAATGCAGAGAGCCCCAGTAAGATACTTGACAAGATCATCCCCAAGACATATAATCATCAGATTTTCCAAGATTGAAATGAGGGAAAAATGTTAAAGGCAGCTAGAGGGAAGAGTCAGGTCACCTAAAAAGGGAAGCCCATCTGGTTAACAGTGGATCTCTCAGCAGAATCCCTACAAGCCTGAAGAGATTAGTGGCCAATATTCAACATTCATAAAGAAAAGAAATTCCAACCAAGAATTTTCATATCTGGCCAAACTAAGCTTCATTAAGCAAAGGAGAAATAAGATCCTTTTCAGACAAGCAAACACTGAGGGAATTTGTTACCATCAGACCTTCCTTACAAGAGCTCCTATAGGAAGCACTAAACATGGAAAGACAATTACCAGCCACTACAAAAACACACTGAAATACACAGACCAGAGACACTATAAAGCCACCACACAAACAGATCTGCACAATAACCAGCTAACTTCATGATGATGGGATCAAATCCACCCATATCAATACTAACCTTAAATGTAAATGGGCTAAATCCCCCACTTAAAAGTGTGGCAAGCTAAAGAATCAAGATCCATTGGTATGCTGTCTTCAAGAGAACAATCTCACATGCAATGACACACATAGACTCAAAATAAAGGAATGGAAAAATATCTGCCAAACAAATGGAAAACAACAACAAAAAAGCAGGGGTTGTAATCCTAATTTTAGGCAAAACAGACTTAAACAAACAAAGGTCATCAAAGGCAAAGACAGGTATTACATATGGTAAAGGGTTTAATTCAACATAAAGACCTAACTATTCTAAGAATATATGCACCCAACATAGAAGCACTCAGATTAACAAAGCAAGTTCCTAGAGACCTTGAAAGAGACTCAGGCTCCCATACAATAATAGTGAGAGACTTCAACACTCCACCGACAGTAGTAGTCAGATCACTGAGGCAGGAAATTAACAAAGATGCATAGGACCTGAACTCAGCACTGGATCAAATGTACCAACTCTCCGCGCCAAAACTACAGAATATACATTTTTCTCATTGCCGCATGGTACATACTCTAAAATCAATCACATAATCAGACTCAAAAATACTCCTCAGTAAATGCAAAAGGACTAAAATTATAACACCCACTCCGACCACAGAGCAAAAAGCAATCAAGGCTAAGAAAACAACTGAAAACCATGCAATTACATGGAAATCGAACAACCTGCTCCCAAATAACTTTTGGGTAAAAAAATGAAATTAAGTCAGAAATCAAAAAGTTATTTCAGACTAATGAGAACAAAGATACAACATACCAGAGTCTCTGCGACACAGTTAAGGTGGTGTTAATAGGGAAATTTATAGCATTAAATGTCCATATCAAAAAGTGAGAAAGATCTCAAGGTAACAACCTAACATTAAAACTAAAAGAAGTAGAGAACCTAGAGCAAATCAAAGCTAGCAGAAGACAAGAAATAACCAAAATCAGAGCTGAACTGAAGGAGACTGAGAAACAAAAAAAACTATTTAAAAGATCAATGAATCCATGAATTGATCTTTTGGAAAAATTTAATAAAATAGATATACTGGTTAGGTAGACTAATAAAGAAGAAAAGAAAGAAGATGTAAACATACACAATTAGAAATGATGAAGTAATGACCCCATAAAAATACAAATAAGCATCAGAGAATATTATGAAATACAAAAATCTCAAGAGAATATTAAGAACACCTATAGTTTGTGTGTTTATGAGCACACAAACTAAAAAATTCAGAAGAAATGGATAAATTTCTGGATACATATACCCTCCCAGGTCTGAACTGAAAAGTGATTGAATCCCCAAACAGAAATAATTAGCTACAAAATTGAATCAGTAATAAATAGACTTCCAACCAAAAAAAAGCACAGGACCAGATGGATTCACAGCCAAATTCTACCAGAGAACACAGAAGACCTACTACCATTCCCATTGAAACTATTCCAGAAATTTGAGGAGTAATTCATTCTGTAAGGCTAGCATCATCCTGATATCAAAACCTGGCAGAGACACAACAAAAAATAATAATCTCAGGTCAATATTCTTGAAGAACATTTATGCAAAAAACCTCAACAAAATACTGGGAACCCAAATCCAGCAGCACATCAAAAAGCTAGTCCACCACAATCAAGTAGGCTTTATCTCTCAGATGCAAGTTTGGTTCAACATATGCAAATCAGTAAATGTGATTTATCACATAAATAGACCATCTCAATAGATGCAGAAAAGGGTTTTGATAAAATCCAACACCCTTTCATGTTAAAAACTCTCAATACACTAGGTATTGAAGAAACATACCTCAAAATAATAGGAGCCATCTATGACAAACCACAGCCAACATCATAGTGATTGGACAAAAGCTGGAAACAACCCCTTAAAAGATGGTACAAGACAAGGATGCCCTCTCTCACCACTCCCATTTAACATAGCATTGGATGTCCTGGCCAGGGCAACCAGGCAAGAGAAAAAAATAAAGAGAATCTAAACAGGAAGACAGGAAGTCAGACTATTCTTGTTTGTAGACCACATGATTCTATATTTAAAAGACTTCATAGTCTCAACCCAAAAGCTCCTTAAGTTAACAAACAAGTTCAGCAAAGTCTCAGAATACAAAATCAATATGCAAATCACTAGCATTCCTATATACCAACAACTGTCAATCTGAGAGCCAAATCAGGAATGTAATCATATTCACAATTGTCACAACAAGAATAAAATACCTAGGAATACAGTGAGGTGAATGATCTTTACAATGGGAACTACAAAATACTCGTAAAAGAAATGACACAAATGGAAAAACATTCCATGCTCATGAATTAAAAGAATCAATATTGTTAAAATGACCATACTGGCCAAAGCTATTTATAGATGTAATGCTATTCCTATTAAACTACCACTGACTTTCCTTATAGAACTAGAAAAAAACTATTTCAAAATTCAAATGGAACCCAAAAACAGCCTCAATAGTCAAAGCAATCCTAAGCAAAAAGAACAAAGCTGAAGGTATCACAGTAACTGACATCAAACTGTACTACAGGGCTATAGTAACCAAAACAGCATGGCACTGGTACAAAGGCAGACACATAGACCAACAGAACAGAATACAGAACCCAGAAATAAGGCTGTACCCCTACAGCCATCTGATCTTCAACAAAGCTGACAAAAACAAGCAATGAGCAAAAAACTCTTTATTCAAAAACCAGCTAGCCATGTGTAGAAGATTGAAGCTGGTATCCTTCCATAAACCACATACAAAAATTAACTCAAAATGGATCAAAGACCTAAATAAAAACCCCAAACCATAAAGACCCTGGAAGACAACTTAAGCAACACCATTCTGGACATAGAAACAGGCAAAAATTTCATGAGGAAGACAATAAAAGAAAAAGTTGACAAATGGGATCTAATTAAACTTAAGAGCTTCTGTACATCCAAAGAAGCTATCAACAAAGTAAACAGACTACCTACAGAATGGAAAAATAATATTTGCAAAGTATGCACTTGACAAAGTGCATCTATAAGGAACTTAAATATACAAGAACAAAAAACAAACAACCCCTTAAAAGTGGGCAAAGGATATGAAAAGACACTTTTCAGAAGAATACATGCATGCAGGCAACAAGCCTATGAAAAAAAGCTCAACATCACTGATGATTTGAAAAATACAATTTAAAACTGCAGTGAGATACCATCTCACTAGTCAGAATGGCTGTTATTAAAAAGTCAAAAAAATAACAGATGATGGTGAGGTTATGGAGAAAATGAAGGGTTTATACACTGTTGGTGGAAGTGTAACTTAGTTCAACCATTGTAGAAAACAGTGTGTTGATTCATCAAAGATCTAAAAACAGAAGTACCATTCAACCCAACGATCCCATTACTGGGTATATACCCAAAGGGATATAAATTGTTCTAATTTAAGACATGTGCACACATCTGTTCATTGCAACATTATTCACAATAACAAACACATGAAATCAACCTAAATGCTCATCAGTGGTAGACTGGATATTGTGGTACATATACACTAGGGAATACTATCTAGGCATGAAAAAAGAACAAGATTATGTCCTTTGTAGAAACATGGATGGAGTTCAAGGCCATTACCCTTAGCAAACCGATGCAGGAACAGACAACCACATATTGCATGTTCTTACAAATAAGTGGGAGCTAAATGATGAGAACACATGGACACAAAGAGGGGAACAACACACTCTGAAGCCTACTGAACGGTGGAAGGTGGAAGGAAGGAGATCAGAAAAAATAACTAATGGGTACTATGCTTAGTAGTTTGGTGATGAAATAATCTGTAAAACAAACCCTGATGATAGAAGTTTGTCTATATAACAAACCTGCACCCGTGCCCGTGAACTTAAAATAGTAGGTAAAAAATTAACTTATATAACGCAAAAATAGAAAAAAATGGACAGTTTACATTATACTTAATAAAATCGTGTCTTACTAACAATGAGACAAATGTTTAGATTTACATTTTAAAATATCTTATACATTTTTGTGGAGATTCTGTAACCTTTTACTGTAATAATTTATATATGTACTGTGTGTCTCTTTTGCTATCTCTATTGTCAATAAAATAAAATATTAAAATAGAATTGCCAAGTTGGTTGAATTCTATTGACTAATTTTGAAGTAGGTCATTGAGAGAAAAATGGAAACAGGTACATAAAATATATTTAGAACATAAAATAACTAGATGTCTATGATATTCCGTGCAGTGTTATTGAGAGAGAGGAGTTTCTGGCTCTGACAATTAGTGGGAAATAGTCCTTCTAAATATATAAGGGGATATAGAAATAAAAATAGATTTCAAAGAATAAATGTGTTATCTTTTAAAGGGTTAATTAAACAAGGTGATAAAACCAGTAGGTGGTAGAATATAAAATATAATTTAAATTAAACTCCAAACTTCTCTGTCATACTTCTTACATTCTGATTCAGGAGCTTAATAAGCTATTAGAGCAATTTTTGGACTTGAGATACAGATTTTGTGAGTCAGTGGCATATAGAAACTAATTCCTTTTGAGGTTGTAAATATGCCAATTAAAAATAATTTCAATTTAAAATGGGGTAATAAGAGCACACCACAGTTGAATTAACATGTTCATCATACAAACCTAAAATTTTTAATAATTTCCATATGACATACAAATTCCCTTTGATATGATATTGTATATTTGATTCTTGAATCTCATCACTAGCTATAAAAAACCTCCTTTGTCTCCAGTATTGTCCCCTCCAAATCTTATGTTGAAATGTGATCCCCGGTATTGGAGGTGGAGCCTAGTGGCGATGTTTGGGTCATGGGGCTGGATCCCTCATGAGTGGCGTAGTGCCTTCTCCATAGTCATGAGTGAGCTCACAAGAGATATGGCTGCTAAGAAGACTGCAGCTTCCCTGCCCTCTCTCTTTTGCTCCCTTTCTTACTATGTGACCACTGACTCCCCTTCACCCTTCACTGTAAGTGGATGCTCTCTGAAGTCCTCACCAGCAGCAGATGCTGGCATCATGGCTCTTGTATGGCTTGTGGAACCATGATCTACATAAACATCTTTTCTTTATATATTTCCCAGTCTCCGATATTCCTTTACAGCAGTGCAAACAGACAAATGCAGCCCCTCTTCCCCCTCATTCTCTTCCCCCACCTCCCTCCCTCCCTCCCTCTCTCCCTTCTTTCCTCTCTAATATTCTAATGAATACCTGTAAAACAAATTCCCATACATACACCCAAAAACCTGAATATAATTTACATATATCTATTTAGTCCTTCCTCTTCCTGTCCCCTTGTCTTTCCCTATCTGAAGTAACTACTTTCTGAAGTTTCATATTCAATCCTTTACTATCCATTTTCCTTTTTATGGATATTTCAATTGTTTCCAGTTTTAGGCAAATGTGAATACTGCTACTGTGAATATTTGTTACACATTTATAACATTCCCTTGGGTATTTACTCAAGAGTGAAATTTCTGGGTCACATGATACACTTACGTTCATTTTAGTAGATAATGACAATTTTCTCAAGTAGTTGTACTGATTTACATTTTTTCTGGAAGTATTTAAGAATTCAGTTGCTCCATTACTTCTTCAGCATATAGTATTGTTTGACATTAAAAATTTTATTTAGGGCCAGGCACAGTGGCTTATGCCTGTAATACTAGCATTTTGGGAGGCCAAAGGCAAGTGGATCATAAGGCCAGAAGTTTGAGACCAGCCTGGCCAACATGGTGAAACCCCATCTCTACTAAAAATACAATAATTAGCTGGGTGTAGAGGCACACACCTATAATCCTAGCTGCTTGGGAGGCTGGGGCAGGATAATTGTTTGAACCCCAGAGGCAAAAGTTGCAGTGAGCAGAGATTGCACCACTGCACTCCAGCCTGGGCGAGGCAGAGGTTGCAGTGAGCACAGATTGCACCACTGCACTCCAG